>JZLH01S0629296.1:242382-252716 GCA_001188425.1 Eucidaris tribuloides | reverse complement strand
TGGGAACAGTTTTCAGCACCCTTCCTCAGGTATATACGCCTGTCTCTGTGTCTCTGTGCTCGCCAGGGTCCAGTTGGCCAAATTCTAGGATGGGGTAGAAATTTTCATTCTCGTTGTATATGTGTTTGAAATGAAAGTAAATACTGATAGTATCATATAGGCGGAAATCTGGGGACTGAGGGCGACCGCTTAATCCCCCCCGCTCGCCTCCTCGATGTTGGTCTTCTTTTCAATCCCGTAACTTGAATTCGAGGGATTTACTGTACGCGTGGGCTTTGCGTCTGATACGAAAAGATCGGGATAGAATATTGGAAATTGATTTTTCCTGACTAAGACCTCCCCCCCGCCCACTACTTGCAGGAAATCACCGAGAACAATTTTTATTTTTCAAGATTTTTCCAACAATGAAATATTAAATTTAATTTCTTCCCATTTATAATTGTTTAAGATTATTGTTCAACTCGATCGTCGATCACTCACAAAACACGCCGAATTTTCGGTTTGGCGTCCATCGAGATACATACAGGCATCGCGCAATGTGGGGGTATTCAACATCTGGTCTCTGATTGTACCAATATTAGATAAGTTGTAGGCCTATAATATTGGATAGTGCTTCTTCTTCTTCTTCTTCCTGTGGCGATACATCACTATTCTGTTACTTTTGCAAGGAAGTTGGCATTGTGCTAGCAATTTACTTTCTAATTTGTCGAGGATAATTAAATACTTCATCTGAGATAAAGGTTTTATCAACTTCAAATTTCAACTTCATTTAACACAACAAGACAGTCGCAAGAGCCCCTCCCACTCCTCCTGTAAATAGACAGCGACTTATCATTGAAACATTTATAAAGAGGAGAAAATACAGTATGAGCAAAATTACCATGCCTAGTGTGATAGGCCTAACGATCACAGGGTTAAAGTATGCAAATTTTAAGTATTAAAGATGACCGAATCGATATAACCTATTTTTATAATCAGATTTTCTTTTTTAGTTTTGGTCTGAGTCCAGGGAAAGAGAATTTCAATTTTCAAGTTTAGTGATAGTGACTTCACCATTTTGGATCCACTAAAATTTATATTTTTTCTGAGAAGTAATTGTCCCGTACGTTTGGTAAATGATAGGCCCATCAATTGCTTGTGCGGCGTTTTATACGAATGATTAAAATTTGGACAGAAGATCTTGCTTTTATGATGATAGATATACAGACCGGAAAAAATTCAATATTATTATTGTTTATACATCTTTCTTTTAAAAAAAAATGAGAAGTGAAGTACATTATTCATTGTTGCAATTGCCATATGGGCCTATTGATCAAGAACCAAAACAGAACTATAGCCCTATACTGATTGCAAGATCCTCACAACGTATAAAGAAGCATAATCGTACTTGTGTACCAATCAACGAGCCTGAAGGGCACTAATCATATATCCCATAGTTGGTGAATGAATGAATGAATTAATAAATAAATAATAAATAAATAAATAATAAATAAATAAATAAATAATATAAATAAATTAAATGATGAAATGAATGATTGAATTTATCTAACCAGGGCCTGATTCATAAAGCTGTTCGTAAAGTTACGCAGGAACATGTTCTTTTGTATGTATGCATATAAAACTTAACCCAACTCGTTCGTGCCTATACAGGCTTAACGAGAGCTATATGAACAGGCCCCGGCAGGGTATCAATGAAAAAGTATTATAATACAATGATTTTTACCGAACGACTCGGATCGTGTTACTTGGGTCTACACCTTCCCTAAGTGTTTTTATCATTAATTTAGCAAAAGAACTGATAACCAGCAGTCGTTTAGTTAAAAGTCATGCGTATACGTAAGCTTATAAACCCCCCCCCCCCCAGCCCAGCTTTGCGGGTTCGTCTAAAACACGTGCAAAGTGGTGCACGATTCATGAGCGGTCAACCTATGGATACAGCACAGCATTGCCACAGGTACCAGCGACGCGCAGCAAGAAATAAAAAGCCGGACTTTAGTACTCATAGCGCGCCGGAGTTGCGCACGCAGACTAGTGAGACTGCGCGCTAGTCGAACTGCCAGATGAACGGGCGCGCCCAACGTCGCAACGATACAGCGATGACGGTAACGAATTAGACTGCGGAAAACTCTGAAAGTAAAGTCTTGGAAAATTACAATATAATCTAGACAAATTAGCCGAAATATGAATGATGACGCTGAGTTGAACTACTGAAGAAAAGCTGCATTTCAAGGGTGATTTAGCTGAGTTCTTCTCCATAGTCTAAGTTAGGGTCTATTTTGCATATTTATTTTTGTTCGCTGCGCTGCACAACGCCTGTACTTGCGAGCACAATTCTGCGGTGTGTAAAGTGCAAGTGGACTACTGATGCTGTGGCGCTAACACAGACGCAAAGTAGTGACATTTGACGTCGGTGTTATTTGTGCTGCTCTACTAGTCTACTTTGTACTAATTTAAAGATTTCATTTTATTTTATTCTCTTTTTGTCACAGTTGTACTTTTGTACTTGACCTTTTATATCAATGTAATTTAATATTTCCGTCTAGATCTAACGTACATTGGTATAGCTGATGAAAGTGGCGCTATTTTAACTTTCGCACCGTGCAGTTTGCGGTACACTTATGGCAGTTGCTCCATTATGTTAGGTTGAGGTGCCGATACGGACATACGCGGTAGAGTACTGATCAATCTTAGACTTACGTCTTAGACATAGACGAAAGCTCCGGCAATGTATGTAGACCTGATGTACGTGGGGCGCGCTATGATTTGAGTGACATCGATGACTTCGACAGACATTTCACAGGTATAGTAGGTAGGGAGGTAATAGAACCCGTATCAATTGCTTAAGTAACAATAGAAAATCTCCTCTTATTGCGCAGAGAAATACGAAAAAGGACTTCTAATGGACACTGGTCATGACACTGCCTGACAATCGCCACTTGTGTAGCGAGCGTGTCAAATTGTTCACATTCACACTCGAACGCATAATAATAAATGCTCGCGAAGATTTCTGAGAGAAAATGGTTGGGGGCCTAATGTTGTTTTTACCAGACCCCGGGCTTCTCCCAGCCAATAAAATTAGTTTTATCATTTTTTAGAATCCTCAGACCTCCCACTACAAAAACTCATCGATCAATATAATTTTTTATAGATAGCCGCACTTATCATTTTATAGCCGGCAAAGTCAGGAAAAAATGAGAAAACGGATCTTCCACGACGATTTTTTTTACCAAAAAAAGAATCTTTTGAACATCAATTCCGGGTCCATAAATGACTTCGTCGTCGTCACATATTTTTGATTCTAACCCCAAAGAGAAACCTTTGATTATATAAATTTCGTGTCACAGTATGAGTTACAGTATAAAAGCTTGTAGTTTGTACAATGGCAAAATTGGCCAAAGAAGACGGTTTTAGTTGCCTGTTTACGCCTTGTGTGCAAACTGCTAGACCATAAAGAAAAGTAAAAGATCGGCTTAGAATTTGATATGTAGGTGGGGAATTGAGTAACCGGACACTAATTTTTGAAAAATTTTCTGGATATGTTTTGCCAAAAACGTAATTTTCAAATGAATCAATTCAGTATTTTCCATAGAAATCAAGATTTTATGGGAAGAAAAATGAATGCTGCGACCCGCGTTGTGTTGACAACTTTGCGCGCGATAGTTCCGACCTACTGCGCGTTGTAACGGGCGTGTCCGGTACTCAACTACCGTCAAGAAAACGTTCGACTCATGATACCTAAACTAAACTGTCCGTCGAAAACCTCGAACGACGGCGTTCACAGGCCGAAGCTAGATAAGTATCTACGATTATTCAATGACGCAAACTTGCGAAAACAAATGCGCTGCAACGCGCAAATGTGGTGAATCAAACGGTCGGTATAAGCACAGTTGCCATTTGAAAAAAAAACAAGCGAAGTAGGCCTAAAGAGTAAAACTAACCCTGGCCAGCCGGCCCTGCACACTTGTAGTAGCGTGCGGGCTAGCGCAGTAAAACTAACCCCAGCTTCGGCGCTGACGGGTGGTTAGGGGGGGGGGAAATATTCAAAACACAGCCCCTTTAGGGATAATACCCCTTTTTAATTAGCTCCTTCTGGCCTTGATTGGTTCCTCTGTCATGATTGGGCCTTGAAACGGTTCCCATAGGACTGCCAACTTTTTTTGCGTGTGTTTGCTGATGGAGGTGAAACTTGTTCACTCGGATTTGCGGGTTTTTTGGTTACACCCCCCCCCCCCAACACACACACACAACACACACACACACATACACCACAGCAACTTCCTCCTTTTTTGGTCTTTTGCTATCTGAGTCACGTTGCCTGTGAACGACTAATTCTAGATCTTTGATTTTGGCCTATGACAATTTCGCATCGAATTTGGGCGATATTTTTTTCACTGCGGCCAATCTATATTTCGATACGTAAATACTGGATGTATTTGGCCTATGATTTTAACTTAGAATTATTACTTTATACACAAATATTACAGAACAAAGTTCAAGTAATTTGTTGATGATTATGCTCCTATATTTGAAGACCGACCAAACGTTAGCAAATCCTCTATGAGGTATTATGGTTTTAATTGTTGGTAAACAGAACAATCTTTCTTTATTCAGTTATACACCTAAACAGCGACAATACTTGTTCTTTGCCGCCCCCCCCCGTAAACCGGACAGAAAGTAACTCCGCACCCTTTATGGCCTACTCAGTGAAAAATCCGTTTATGTACTGGGTCTGAAAGCAGACGAGTTTATAGACGAGAAAAACGTGACTTAAAAAGACTTACTGATATTATTCTTTATTAATTTTCTTTCCTGCTTTTTTCTTTCAACAATGAAAGTAAACGATTTGTTAACGTATTTGTAATATAAATAAATTAAAATAAACCAAATATACTTGCAAATATTTCTTTAATTAATTTTACAAGTAATGTTGAATTCATGACATTGTCTGTACTGCATGAAATGTTGAACATGATTTTATCAGGGCTACATTATATTCTTTTTGCATATGATTCATACATCGCTCTTCGATCGCTTGGTCACACTCGTAGCTATTATAATTCCAGTCTCAAACGACGGTACCGATTATCTTCAAATTATAATTGGCTTTCCTGCCGATTTGCGATTTACATCAAGGACATGAAGGATACGGATGTGAATGAGGTAGAGAAGAGGAAGAAGAGATGCAGGGGAACAGAGATGATGTTATAAAGAGAAAGAAGAGGAGAAGATGGTGATGGAGGAGGAGCGGATGTGGTGATGGAGAGAGTTGAGAAGAAGAGGGTAGAGGAGGGGGAAGTGCTTGTGAAGAAGGAGGAGATGGAGACAACGTAGTACTAGTAATGAGAGAGAGAGAGAGGGTAGACGGCGATAAAGAAGGGAGAGTAGGGGCGTCGATCATGTTTAGGATGGGGGGCAAAGTGAAACAAATCCGATTCCCCCCCCCCCAATGATCGACGGCCTCTGAGGAGAGCAAGGGAGGATGAAGATGTGATGGAATCGGGAAGGAAAGGAGGTATGGAGGAAGCAGAGAAGAAGGGAGAAGAGGAGGAGTATGGTGGGGAAAAAGGGAGGGGAGGAAGAAAAAGCAGACCTGAACGCTGAGTGCTAGGTAGCAGCCATTGATTTGTCGAGCTCATAGATTTCATAAATTGCCTACTGGCTGATTTTGCCAGGGATGGCGGTTCTGAAGGTGTGATGGAGTGGAGACTGAGAAGGAGAAGCGGGAGGAAAGCAGGAGATGAGTAGGAGGGGAGGCGGTAAGGAGGAGGAGGGAGAAGAGACGAAAATGTGAAGGACGAAGAGAAGGTTTACCTTTTAAGCGGAGGAGGGGTAAACTGAAGTGATAGAGATGAGGGAAAGAGTATGAAGAGGAGGCTGAGAGAGGATGATATATAAGGGGGGACGTGTATCAATCATGGTAGAGAGGATAGGGAGAAGGGGCGTACAACACTGAGGAGAGAAACCCATACTCCGCTATCAGAAAACAAGTATTTGAAGTCATATGGACTGCTCATAAATACACATTACCTCTTGTCGATTTACAACCTAAGTTCAACACTTGCTGTTGTGAATACAGGTGAATGTACTTTGAATGAGTCGCAGAATTGAGTGAAATGAATACTCCACTGATATGAAAATCAATCTCATCATAAAGCATTAGATACTTCTTCAAATACAGGTTTTATCTAAACAGAGAATAGTTTACAATTATCAGAAGCTATATCTTCAGTGACACAAAAGATAAAATTAATTGAAATGTGTCATAAAAAATTATGAATACCAAGAGTACTGTTGAAAATTCAGTTATTAAGATGAATAAAGAAACGAAATCTAAAGAACACTCATCTCTGTTTACCAATGCAACTGAAAAACCTAAAGGCAAAAAAAAAAAAACACGAGAAGATGGCGAAAAAGAAAAACTTGCCATTTATTTGTGATCATTACAATCATAAGTGCTCTATATATCTATTGAAAATAAATAATATACATCAATGCAATCAATTTGTAAAAAGGTGGCTGTCAAGTGTACTTCCACTGTTTTTCTACTGTATACATGGTATTTTGGAAGTTTTAAAAAATAGTTTGTGTTGTCAATGCCAAATCAATAAAATATGATGTCTTAGGTTTTTGATGAGATGAATCTCAAAAGATAGATTATCGTATGATTAAACACAGTAAAAACGGCTGTTTAAAATTTTATACAAACAGGCAGGTTTTATTATACGAACTGATAGGTATTGTTTAAATCTTTTAAACAACAGGCATATCAATTTTCATCTTTATTGTTCAATAATCGAACATTGCTGTTTCCACGTTTTTAGAAATACTTGTTTAAACTTTTAAACATTCATGATCAGGTTTAAACAAGAGTGAAATACCTTTTAAGCAGCCGTTTTTAACCGTGTATCGGGAAGATTTTTTGGTGGTGTTGAAAATATTGATAACATTTTATCATACAACAAAATTGGGCAACGTGTGGCAAGTAGTTTTTCTTGTTGGGAGTTCGAGCAAAGTAGAACAGCCTGTACGATACACTGCCAAACCGGGGTTTTAAATTTTAACAAAGGGTGTTGCCAAGGTGTTGCACATATGAAATCCAAAAGAGGTTTTGATTTTCCGATACCCCGGTGTTAAAGCCCAGTGTCTGGGTTTTGAAATAATTCGTTTTGCTGTTAAAATAACAACGCAGTGGTGTTAACATTTTGACCCACGTCGGTCTATGTGCTTGTGCAATATATAGTTCAAATTTCCACCCAGTTTTTGCGTGTATTTCTTTCTGCTATATGGTTATACCGGATGAATTGGAAAAATCGTAAATTGGAGTGCAAAAAAAATACTAAATTTTTGCGTGATTCCTAAAATTATTTGTCTATGACAGGGTATGGAATAAACGTTTATCATTTCAAAATATAGGCATTAATACTACTCTAAAACAAATTTCGATTTTTGTGAAATCAAACTTTATTGTGATATGATGTTCCACATTTGCCTCGAGTACGCGTAATAATTATGTAAATATGAATAGAAAATATGAGGATTAACTGCAAAATGGTCACGACATTACAGTTTTCTTTGAAAAAAGATCAAAAATTCTAAATTAGGCTGCGCAGCCAAAACTACTCTTCAAAAGCATAAACGTTGGAATTTAAGTTGCAGGGGCTGCGCCAGGGTAAAATCATAGGGAGGGCGAACACGTCAAAAAGCTAAAATTTCGCGAAAACCCGGTGATTTTCCATTTTTTTGACAATTTTAGGGGCAACTGCCCCCTCTGCCCTCCTCTCTCCCCCTCCCCGTGGCACCGCCCCTGATGTATTGTTTAAAGTTAATAGAGTGTATATTACACACACCGATTATTGATTTTCCATTATCAGAGACAATAGGAGCACGGAGGATCAGGTAGCTCATATTTCAAACTGTTGAATGATGCCTTTGCCCGGTATCAAAAAAAAAAAAAATGGGACAGTTTCAGCACCCCTTCCTCAGTATAAGCCTGTCTCTGTGTCTCTGTGTCTCTCAGGGTCCAGTTGCAAATTTAGGATGGGGTAGAATATTTCATTCTCGTTGAATGTGTTTGAAATGAAATAAAACTGATGAAGTATCATATAGGCGGAAATCTGGGGGACGAGGGCGACCGCCCCATCCCCCCCCCCTCCCCTCCTCGATGTTGGTCTTTTCAATCCCGTAATTGACATTTGGAGGGATTTACTGTCGGATGGTGTTTGGCGTCTGAAGAAAAGTCGGGATAAGAATATTCGGAAATTGTTTTTCCTGACTAGCACCCCCCCCCCCCCCAACTACTCTGCCCAGGAAACTCCCGAGAACATTTTTTTTCAAGATTTTTTCCCAACAATGAACATATTAAATTTAATTTCTTCCCATTTATAATTGTTTAAGATTATTGTTCAACTCGATCGTCGATTCACTCACAAAAACACGCCCAATTTTCGGATTGCGCTCCAATCGAGATACTAGACAGGCATCGCGCAATGTGGGGCTATTAACATTGGTCTCTGATTGTCAATAATTAAAGATAACTTGTAGGCCTATAATATTGGATAGTCTTCTTCTTCTTCTTCTTCCTGGTGAGCGATTACAATCAACCTATTCTGTTACTTTTGGCAGGGAAGTTGGCATTGTGCATAGCAGATTTACTTCTAATTTTGTCGAGGATAAATTAAATATTCATGCTGATGATAAAGGTTTTATCAACTTCAAATTCAACTTTATTTCTACAACAAGAAGTCGCAAGAGCCCCTCCCCACTCCTCCTGTAAATAGAGCACGACTTCATTGAAACATTTAAAGAGGGAGAAAATACAGTATGACAAAATTACACATGCCTAGTGTGATAGGCCTAACTGATCACAGGGTTAAAGTATGAAATTTAAGTATTAAAGAGACGAATCAATATAACCCTATTTTTTAATCAGATTTTCTTTTTAGTTTTGTCTAGTCAGGGAAGAGAATTTCAATTTTCAAGTTTAGTTGATAGTGCATTCCACATTTTGGATCCACTAAAATTTATTTTTTCTGAGATGTAGATGTCCGTAGTTTTGGTAAATGATAGGCCCAATCAATTGCTGTGCGGGTTTTATACGAATGATTAAATTTGGAAAGAAGTTTGCTTTTATGATGATACGATATACCACGCCGGAAAGAAATTCAATATTATTATTGTTCTACATCTTTCTTTTAAAAAAAAATGAAGAAGTGTATACATTATTATTGTTGCAATTGGGCCTATAGGGGCCTATTGATCAACGAACAAAAAGACCTATAGCCCTAACTATAGCAAGTCCTCACAACGTATAAAGAAGCATAATCGTCTTGTGCACAATCAACGAGCCTGAAGGGCACTAATATAATCCCATAGTTGGTGAATGAATGAATGAATTAATAAATAAATAAATAAATAAATAAATAAATAAATGAGTGAATGAATGATTGAATTTTATCAACCAGGGGCCTATTTCATAAAGCTGTTCGTAAAGTTACGCAGGAACATGTTCTTTTGTTGTATGCATATACTTTATTCCATAGAGTTGGGTATTTAGCACAAGAACTGATACCAAGTCGTTCGTGCCTATACGAGGGCTTATCGAGCAGCTTTATGAAACAGGCCCCCGGCCAGGGGTATATGTTTCATAAAGCTGTTCATAAAGTTACGCATGATTTTACGAACGACTGGATCGTGTTCTTGGGTGCTACCCTTACCCTAGTGTTTTTTATCATTAAATTTAGCACAAGAACTGATACCAGCAGTCGTTTGTTAAGTCATGCGTAACTTACGAACAGCTTTATGAACCCACCCCCCCCCCCCCCCCCACGCTTTGCGGGTTTCGCTAAACACGTGCAAAGTGGTGGTGCAGCCGATCTCGTGAGCGTCGCGTCCCAATGGGAGTATGCGCACAGCATACACTGACGCGCACGCGCGCGAAATCGAACGTCCCTGGATTTACGTACCTACGGCGCCGGAGTTCGCACGCGACTAGTGACCAGACTGCGCGCAGTCGCGGCGCGCACGCATATGAACGGGCGCGCGCCAGTGCAGACGCGCCGCCGGTGGAAAAATCCTATCCGTTTCTAAGGATGTCCTTATATATAGCGATTTGAGGCCGAAGGCCTCAAATCGCTAGGGAGCGCGTTTGGGAGCTTGGGACCCCCAAAATCGGGTTCGCCGTCAAAAAGTAGTTTAGTAACCTACAGAAATCTGTAGGTTGTTTTTAAATTTGGAGCCCAAAATCCAGCGATAACGCCGTCAAAAAGGAAAAAAAGCCAAAATCCAGAAAAATACGGGACTATTTTCAAAACGATAGGGAACGATTGCTTGCTCGA
>JZLH01S0629296.1:223288-237732 GCA_001188425.1 Eucidaris tribuloides | reverse complement strand
GCTGTGGCTTATAACATTACCGTGCGCGTAGACAAATGATTTGTAAATCGTGAGACAACGTGTGCAAGTTAACAAAGCCAAACCAATTTTCATTCGCAAGTTTAGATCAGTTTTGATTAGAAATATACCTGTTTGTTTCTGGAACATTCAACGAATTTGAGATCCACTGGAGATGAGGCCCGGCGGACCATCTACACAAAATGGACGAAATAAATGCTGCATGGTTCATGCATTGTGGTACAAGTGTCAAGAGCGGCATTCTCTTTGCAGCTAGCTATCAGTGGCTGTGCACCGGTGCTTTCCGTCATCTCCTCCCCCGGAGCGTCGGCGGTTTACCTCGTATTTCCCTGTTGTCTTCTCCCCACTAATCGCCCACCCAACTTCCATCCACATCCATTTTTACTTTCTTCGGCTCCATTCTTTTTTCATCATCTAGATCAGCCTCAATCCCACAGACTTCAAAACTCCAATAAAAGGCTATTTGTAGTTTGTACAAATTGCTTCGCCCGTTATTTTGATATTTGCCGGTAGATTCTACTGAGTTTACAAAGCTTCGAGATACGTTCTGCGTTCATTGAATAACACACACAGTAAACAAGCACATCGCAAGTAGTACGAAAACCAAAATAAAACGAAGCGAAACGAGAGGCAGAGAAATACGGTAAATTCTAGTAATTTGAGTAAAAATGGAAAAGAAAACATTAGACTTTGTTATGTCTGAGGAAATTTGTTATAACCTCGAAACATGACTCCTATAATAAGTTAGTTTTGTTCTCAAACACAACTTTAAGTTCAGTTGTTTTCTAAGCTGTACAGATCTGCCAATTAGATAACTTGTAGGCCTATAATATTGGATAGTCTTCTTCTTCTTCTTCTTCCTGGTGAGCGATTACAATCAACCTATTCTGTTACTTTTGGCAAGGAAGTTGGCATTGTGCATAGCAGATTTACTTCTAATTTTGTCGAGGATAAATTAAATATTCATGCTGATGATAAAGGTTTTATCAACTTCAAATTCAACTTCATTTCTACAACAAGAAGTCGCAAGAGCCCCTCCCCACTCCTCCTGTAAATAGAGCACGACTTCATTGAAACATTTAAAGAGGGAGAAAATACAGTATGACAAAATTACACATGCCTAGTGTGATAGGCCTAACTGATCACAGGGTTAAAGTATGAAATTTAAGTATTAAAGAGACGAATCGATATAACCCTATTTTTAATCAGATTTTCTTTTTAGTTTTGTCTAGTCAGGGAAGAGAATTTCAATTTTCAAGTTTAGTTGATAGTGCATTCCACATTTTGGATCCACTAAAATTTATTTTTTCTGAGATGTAGATGTCCGTAGTTTTGGTAAATGATAGGCCCAATCAATTGCTGTGCGGGTTTTATACGAATGATTAAATTTGGAAAGAAGTTTGCTTTTATGATGATACGATATACCACGCCGGAAAGAAATTCAATATTATTATTGTTATACATCTTTCTTTTAAAAAAAATGAAGAAGTGTATACATTATTATTGTTGCAATTGGCCTATAGGGGCCTATTGATCAACGAACAAAAAGACCTATAGCCCTAACTATAGCAAGTCCTCACAACGTATAAAGAAGCATAATCGTCTTGTGTACCAATCAACGAGCCTGAAGGGCACTAATATAATCCCATAGTTGGTGAATGAATGAATGAATTAATAAATAAATAAATAAATAAATAAATAAATAAATAAATAAATAAATAAATAAATAAATAAATGAGTGAATGAATGATTGAATTTTATCAACCAGGGGCCTATTTCATAAAGCTGTTCGTAAAGTTACGCAGGAACATGTTCTTTTGTTGTATGCATATAAGAACTGATACCAAGTCGTTCGTGCCTATACGAGGGCTTAACGAGCAGCTTTATGAAACAGGCCCCCGGCCAGGGGTATATGTTTCATAAAGCTGTTCATAAAGTTACGCATGATTTTACGAACGACTGGATCGTGTTCTTGGGTGCTACCCTTACCCTAGTGTTTTTTATCATTAAATTTAGCACAAGAACTGATACCAGCAGTCGTTTGTTAAGTCATGCGTAACTTACGAACAGCTTTATGAACCCACCCCCCCCCCCCACGCTTTGCGGGTTTCGCTAAACACGTGCAAAGTGGTGCAGCCGATCTCGTGAGCGGTCCCTATGGGAGTATGCGCACAGCATACACTGACGCGCACGCGCGCGAAATCGAACGTCCCTGGATTTACGTACCTATACGGCGCCGGAGTTCGCACGCGACTAGTGACCAGACTGCGCGCAGTCGCGGCGCGCACGCATATGAACGGGCGCGCGCCAGTGCAGACGTACGCGTCGACGGTACGATTAGGAAACCTGCGGAAAACTGGCAAGAAAGTTTGGAAAATTACATTATCTAGACAAATTAGCCGAATTGAATGATGACGCTGAAGTTGAACTAGCTGAAGAAACAAGGCTAGCATTCAAGGGTGAGTTGTAGCTGAGTTCTTTCTCCATAGATCTAAGTTAGGGTCTATTTTGCATATTTATTTTTGTCTCGCTGCGCTGCACAACGCCTGTACTGTGCGAGCCAATTTTGCGTGTGTAAAAGTGCAAGTGGACTCTGTGCTGTGCGCAACACAGACGCAAAGTAATGACATTGACGTCGGTGTTATTTGTGCTCGATCTACTAGTACTACTTTGTACTAATTTAAAGATTTCATTTATTTTATTCTCTGTTTGTTCAGATTGTACTTTTGTACTTTGAACCTTTAATATCAATGTAATTTTAATTATTTCGTCTAGATCTAACGTTAAATTGGTATAGCTGATCGGAAAGTGGCGCTAATTTTAACTTTCGCACCGGTGCAGTTTGCGGTACAGCTTCATGCAGTTGCTCATTATTTAGGTGAGGTAGCACGATACGGACAACGCCGGATAGAGTACTGATTCTAATCTTAGACTTAGTCTTAGACATAGACCGAATGCTCCGGCATGTATGTAGGACCTGTGTACGTGGGCGCCGATGATTTCGAGTGACATCGATGACTTCGACAGACATTTCACAGGTATATAGGTAGGGAGGTAATAGAACCCGTATCAATTTCTTAAGTAACAATAGAAAATGCTCCTCTTTTGCGCAGAGAAATACGAGGACTTATAGGCACTGGTCATGCACTACTGACCTCGCGCCGCACTGTGTAGGAGCGTGTCAATTGTTCACATTCACACTCGAACGCATAATAATAAATGCTGCGAAGATTTCTGAGAGAAAATGGTGTCTATGATTGGTTTTTACCAACTCCGCGGGCCTTCTCCCAGCCAATAAAATTAGATTTTTACATTTTTAGAATCCTCAGACCTCCCACTACAAACACTCATCGTCAATATAATTTTTTATAGATAGCGCACTTTCATTTTATGAAGCGGCAAAGTCAGGAAAAATGAGAAAACGGGGATCTTCCACGAGATTTTTTTTACCAAAAAGGAAGTCTTTTTGACTCAATTCCGCGGGTCATAACATTGACTTCGTCGTCGGTCACATATTTTGATCTAACCCCAAAGAGAAACCTTTGATTATCATAAATTTCGTGTCAACAGTAAGTTACAGTATAAAGCTTGTAGATTTGTTACAATGGCAAAAAATGTGCCAAAAACGACGGTTTTAGTTCCTGTTTACCATTGTGTTGCAAAACTCTAGACCATAAAGAAAGTAAAAGATCGCTTAGAAATTGATATGTAGGGTGGGGACTTGAGTAACCGGACACCTAATTTTTGAAAAATTTTCTGGATATGTTGCCAAAAAACGTAATTTTCAAATGATCAATATCAGTATTTTCATAAGAAATCAAGATTTATGGGAAGAAAAATGAATGCTGCGAACCCGCGTTGTGTTTGCAACTTTGCGCGATAGTTCCCCGACGCGTACTGCGCCGTTGTAACGCGCGGTGTCCGGGTACTCAACCCGTCCAGAAATACAACCTCTCATGATACCTACAAAACTAAAACTGTCCGTCGAAAACCTCGACGACGGCGTTCACAGGCCGAAGCTGGAAGTATCTCACGAGTTATGCAATGATGCAAACTTGCGAAAACAAAATGCGCTCAACGCGCAATGTGGTGAATCAACGGTCGGTTAAGCACAGTTGCCATTTTGAAAAAAAAACAAGGAGTAGGCTAAAAGTAAAACTAACCCCTGCGCCAGCCGGGCCTGCACACTTGTAGTAGCGTGCGGGCTAGCGCAGTAAAACTAACCCCCAGCTTCGGCGTACGGGTGGTTGGGGGGGGGGAATATTCAAACACCACCCCTTTACGGGAAATACCCCCTTTTTAATTTAGCTCCCTTCTGGCCTTGGAATTGGTTCCCGTCTGTCATGATTTGGCCTTGAAACAGGTTCCCATAGGACCTGCCAACCTTTTTTGCGTGTGTTTGCTGATGGAGGTGAAAAACTTTTGCCATCGGATTTGGCCGGGATTTTTTGGTTACCCCCCCCCCCCCACACACCACCACACACACACACACACACATACACGCACACACACCCTCCCTTTTTTGACTATTTGCTGATCTGGCCAGTTGCCTGTGAACGACTAATTCTAGATCTTTGATTTGGCCTTGACAAATTTCCCATCGAATTTGGGCGTATTTTTTTTCCTGTCGGCCAATCTATTTTCGATACGGTAAATACTGATATTTGGCCTAGAATTATTACTTTATACACAAATATTACAGAACAAATTCAAGTAATTTTGTTGATGATTATGCTCCTATTATTTGAAGACCGACCAAACGTTAGGCAAATCCTCTATGAGGGTATTATGGTTTTAATTGTTGGTAAACAGAACAATCTTTCTTTATTCAGTTATACAACCTAAACGCGACAATACTTGTTCCTTTGCCCCCCCCCCCCCGTAAACCCGGACAGAAAAGTAAGCTCCCACCCCTTTAATGCCTACTCAGTGAAAAATCCCGTTATGTACTGAGGTCTGAAGCAGAGGAGTTATAGACGAGAAAAACCGTGACTTAAAATAGACTTACATTATTATTTCTTTATTAATTTTCCTTTCTCTGCTTTTTTTCTTTCAACAATGAAAGTAAAACGATTTTGTAACGTATTTGTAATATAATAAATTACAAATAGACCAAATAGACTTGCAATTATTTCTTTATTAATTTTACAAGTAATGTTGAAATTCATGACATTGTCCTGTACTGCATAGTGTTGAACATGATTTTATCAGGGCTACATTATATCTCTTCCTTTTTGCATGATTCATCATCGCCTCTTCGGATCGCTTGGTCACCTCGGTAGCTATTATAATTCCAGTCTTCAAACGACGGTTAGCCGATTATCTTCAATATTATGAATTGGCTTTCCTGGCCGATTTGCCGATTTACATCAAGGACAATGAAGAGGATACGGATGTGAATGAGGTAGAGAAGGAGGAAGAAGAGATGCAGGAGGAGAAGCAGAGATGAGGTTAAGATAGAGGAAGAGAAAGAGGAGAAGATGGTGATGGAGGAGGAGCAGGATGTGGTGATGGAGGAGAAAGTTGAGGAAGAAGAGGTAGAGGGAGGGGGAAGTGCTGTGAAGAAGGAGGAGATGGAGGACAACGTAGTACTAGTAAATGAAGAGAGAGAGGAAGAGGAGTAGACGGCGATAAAGAAGGGAGAGTAGGGGCGTCGATCCATGTTTCGGATGGGGGCAAAAGTGAAACAAATCCGATTCCCCCCCCCCCCAATGATCGACGCCTCTGAGGGAGAGCAAGAGGAGGAGAAGATGGTGATGGAATCGGAGAAGGAAAAGGAGGTAGTGGAGGAAGCAGAGAAGAAGGGAGAAGAGGAGGAGATGGTGGTGGAAAAGAGGGAGGGGGAGGAAGAAAAGCAGACCTGAACGTGAGTGTAGGTAGCAGCATTGATTTGTCGAGCTCATGAGATTTCATGAATTGGCCTACCTGGCTGATTTGCCAGAGGATGGCGGTTCTGAAGTGGTGAAGGAAGTGGAGAATGAGAAGGAGAAGCGGGAGGAAAGCAGGAAGAGAATGAGTAGGAGGTGGAGGCGGTAAGGAGGAGGAAGAGGAGAAGCAGACGAAAAATGTGAAGGACGAAGAGAAGGACCAAGCGGAGGAGGAGGAAACGAAGGAAGAGAATGAGGAAAAGGAGGAGAGAGGATGGCAGAGGAGGAGGAGGAGAAAAGGAGGGGGACGTGGACATACATGTAGAGGAGGAGTAGGAGAAGGGGCGTACAAACTGAGGAAGGAAAGAAACCCATACACCGCTATCAGAAAACAAGTGATTTGAAGTCATATGCGACTGCTCACCTAAATACACATTATCTCTCTTGTGATTTACAACCTAGTTACCAAGCACTTGCTGTTGTGAATACAGGTGAATGTACTTTGAATGAGTCAGAGAATTGTAGTGTAAATGATACTCCACTGAATGAAAATCAATCTCATCATAAAGCATTAGATACTTCTTCAAATACAGGTTTATCTGAAAACAGAGAATTAGTTCTCACAATTATCAGAAGCTATACTTCAGAGAACAAAAAAGAAAAATACTAAATTGAAATGTGTAATGAAAAAAATAGAAATCACCAAAGAGTGCTTCTGAAAATTCAGTTAAAGATGCAATTAAAGAAACGAAATCTAAAAGAACCAGCTCTATCCTTGTTTACCATGCAACTGAAAAACCTAAAGGCAAAAAAAAAAAAACACTAGAAGATGGCGAATAAAGACAAAACGTTAGCCATTTATTTGTATCATACAAGTCATAAGTGCTATAATCTATTAAGAAAATAAATAATACTACCATCAATGCAATCAATTTGTAGGTGGCTGTCAAGTGTACTTCAACATGTTTTTTCTACGTATACATGTATTTTGGAAGTTTTAAAAAGATAGTTGTGTTGTCAATGCCAAATAAATTAAAATATGATGTCTTAGTTTTTGATGAGATGAATCTCAAAAGTAGATTATCGTATGATATAACACAGTAAAAACGGCTGTTTAAAATTTTATACAATACAAGGCAGGTTTATTATATGAACTGATCAGGTATTGTTTAAATCTTTTAAACAACAGGAATATTCAATTTTCATATTTATTGTTCACAATATCGAACATTGCTGTTTCAGTTTTTAAATACTTGTTTAAACTTTTAAACAATTCATGATCAGGTTAAACAGCGTTGAATACAATTTTAAGCAGCCGTTTTTACCGTGTATCGGAAGATTTTTTTGGTGGTGTTGAAAATATTGATAACATTTTATCATACAACAAAATTGCAACTGTGGCAATAGTTTTTCTTGTTGGGAGTCTCGAGGCCAAATAGAAGCAGCCTGTACGATACACTGCAAAAACCGGGGTTTTAAATTTAACACCAAGGGTGTTGCCAAGGGTGTTGCACAATATGAATACCAAAAGAGTGTTGATTTTCCGATACCCACGGTGTTAAAGCCAGTGCTCTGGTATTTGAAATAATTCGTTTGCTGTTAAAATAACACCCGTGGTGTTAACATTTTACACCACGTCTGGTATCTATTGTGCATTGTGCAATACTATAGGTGTCAAATTTGCCACCCCAGTTTTTGCGGTGTATTTTCTTTCTGCTTATGGTATACCCGGTATTGAATTGGAAAAAATCGTATTGGAGTGCCAAAAAAAAAATACTGAAATTTTGCGTGATTCCTAAAATTATTGTCTATGATCAGGGATCGAATAACCGTTTATCAGTTTCAAAATTAGGCATTATACTACCTCTAAAACAAATTTCGATTTTTGTGGAAATCAAATTTATTGTGCTATGATGTTCCACATTTGCCTGCGAGTACGCGTAATAATTTATGTAAATATGATAGAAAATATGAGGATTAACTTGCAAAATGGTCACGCAGTTTACAGTTCTTTGAAAAAGATCAAAAATTTAAAATTAGGCTCGCAGCAAAACTATCTCAAAAGCATAACACGGAATTCTTATAGTAAAATGAGGGTCGGCCTAGAGGCACAGATTTTAAGTAGAACTGTCGCTACTGGGATATTTACCCGTACTTCCTTATGTGAAATGCAGGTGATTCGATTCACAAAGCAGAATTTGTTGAAACAAGGGCGTCGATCCATTCTCCGGAATGGGGAGGCAAAAGTAAGAAAATTGTCAACAATTTAGGCGCGCTTTGCACGCCAGATTGCAATAATAGAATTTCGCGAAAAATTGAACATTGGGTATCTTTAGCTGCTTTTTAAACGTACCCAATGCATTGCGATTTTATGAATTATCAAGTTGTCAAAATTATTGGGAGGGGGCAAATCGATATGTTGCCCCCCCCCCCCAAAAAAAAAAAATATTATATATATATATTTTTTTTTCTCCATATAGGGATGCGAGTTGGGCGACTGTAAATATTGTAAATACTGTATCTATTCAAATACATGTAATTCTAACCTACTTGTGCTCTCCGCATGATGGGATAGACATTTGTGATAGGTTTTCGTCATGATTATCTTTTGCACAGGATTTACCCATTAAAATGATATTAATGCCAATAAGAAAGATTAAAAATGTAAATTACGGCTTATCATTGTTGCCCCTTTACACGGAGACCTCTTGTTATTTTCTCTCATTTTTTTTCTTTTTCTTTCTGTTCTTTTTTTTTTGACGAAGAAAATATCATACGTTATCACAATTTTCCTTTTTGGGGGGTATTTGAGGGTTCCTCAAAATCCAAGCCTAGTTTTTTAGAGGACCCTCCATTTCCATCAACCGTGTCATTCTCTTTTGTTAATATTTTTTCCCAATTTTACTTTATTTCAAACATAATAAAGTAGTGTGCATGCATGTATGTCTCGTTTCCTTTGTTTAACTAAATTTTGATTGTTATTACGTCCAAATGGTGTACATGTGATTATATTATGTTAATATTTATGTTGATGTATTTATATTTGTATTTGTTTACACCTACGATGGAAATGAAAAATCAAATCAAATCAAATATGCATAATCCGTGTCCACAAAAATTTCAAATATGCATTAAAGGTTTTAATCATCGACACGCTTTAAGTTCCTGTAACAGGTAAAATCTAAGTTCGATTTCGAAAAAAAAAATGTTTGATGAATTTAAATTAATTTAAATCACATAAAAGGTGTACTGATAATGAAAATCCAAAGTGTTCAAATGTTCCTATCAATCCTTACATCCAGTGTTAAAAATACATCACATCTGTAGAAAGTAACATGTTGAATTACATTGGAGGGTACATAATTAGATCGGTGACAATGAATCATCCTTGCATGCATGAAATGTTATCAAAAAAATTGTATCCGAAGAAAAACATATTATCAGCCCATGCCAACAGTTTACACATTGTAAGGCATGGGATTCTTCGGGTTGCAAATTCGGGAACCCTATGGTTCCATCAGAGGATTTCTTGAAGTTTTAAAAATGTAGGTGCCATGAATAAAGTTATGCATTACCCAAATGTAAAGTCAAATGTTATCCACACTTTCAACACTCAGGAATTTCTACACAAAGAATTACAGACGACTATTTGGTGAAGCATAATGTGTATGATTCAATTATTGACATTTATGTTTGCATGAGGATACATTACGCCATTCCTTTCTTAAATGAAAAACATTAAACACAATTACAATATGAATTAAAGGAAATTCATAAAAAATAAACACATTTTAAATTCTTTGCCATTATATAATGTATGAATATGTCCTATTTTACACCCCTTTTCTCAATGAGAGATTGCAAATAAATGCAAGACTTAATCATTTGATATAAAAATCATATAACAATAGAAAATGTACTGCATATATATAAGTATTTAAGAATTTATTTTTACTGTTATGATGGCATATAAAATGATATTTCAATAAATCTATATAATCCTTGCTCCATAAACATTACGTGCTGTGGTCTTCATTTGTAAAGCTTACGCCGTAGATGGCAGTATAACCTTTCAGAAATTCTACATCTTCGTTAGACCGTCCTAAATCAACTTGACTCTAAACATTACGAACCTGGGTATATCGGACGAATGCTGAACCTTTAATCCCCGTCATTTATCATTTTGCCTTTCCTGTGAACAAATGATTACCGATGTGTAATTGAAACTCAGTGCTATGATATTTGATGATAATTTCATGGTAATAATCGGGGACCTCTATCACCAAAATGTTATACATAACCGCAACTCCAGATATCACACCCTAAATGAATTTCGACCACTTACGAGCAAGCGTTTACGAATTGTGATCACTGAAATTTTTTGCAAGAGACCGCACCCCCAGCTTGTCGGACAATGTTGTGAATTCGGCTTTGTTGTGTACACATGTACAAAAATTGGATGTCCGTACTAATAAATATCTGACGTTACTGATGGTGATGACAATGATGATGATGATGATGATGATGATGATGATGATGATGATGATGATGATGATGATGATGATGATGATGATGATGATGATGATGATGATGATGATGGTGGTGGTGGTGGTGGTGGTGGTGGTGGTGTTGGTGTTGGTTCTGGTGGTGGTGGTGGTACTAGTGGTTCTGGTGGTGGCGGCGGCGGTGGTGTCGTCTGCAGGCATATGCAATTAAAAGAAACGAAATCCTAAAAGAACCAGCTCTTAATCCTTGTTTACCATCTAACTGACAAAAACGCTAATAGGCAAAAAAAAAAAACCTAGAAGATGAAGAATAAAGACAAAACGTTAGCCCATTGTATTTGTATCATACAAGTCATATGTATAATCATATAAGAAAATAATAATACTACGCATCAATGCATCAATTTGTAGGATGCTGTCAAGTGTAAACTTCAACATGTTTTTTCTAGCGTATATCATGTATTTTGGAAGTTTTAAAGATAGTTGTGTGTCAATGGCCAAATAAATTAAATATGAGTGTCTTATTTTTGATAGATGAATCTCAAAGTAATTATCCGTATGATATAAAACACAGTAAAAACGTGCGTCTGTTGTAAAATTTTATACAATACAAAGGCATGGTTTATTATATGAACTGATCAGGTATTGTTTATAAAGTTTAAAACAACTAGGTTAATATTCAATTTTCATGATTTATTGTTCACAATATCGAACATTGCTGTTCAGTTTTAAATACTTGTTAAAACTTTTAAAGCAATTCATTGAATCCAGTGTTAACAGCGTTGAATCCAGCCAATTTAAGCAGCGCGTTTTTACGTGTATCGGAAGATTTTTTTGTGGTGTTGAAAATATTGATAACCATTTTATCATACAACAAAATTGCAACTGTGGGCAAAAAGTTTTCTTGTTGGGAGTCCTCGAGGCCAATAGAAGGCAGCCTGTACGATACACTGCAAAAAAACCGGGGTTTAAAATTAACCACCAAGGGTGTATGCCCAAGGGGTTTGCACAATATGAATACCAAAAGTAGCTTGATTTTTCTTCCGACACCCAACGGTGTTAAAGCCATAGTGCTACTGGGTATTTGACGAATTAATTCGCGTTTGCCTGTTAGAAATAACACCGTGGTGTTAACATTTTGTACAAGCGGACCACGTCTGTATCTATTGTGTGGCATTGTGCAATATGTTATAGGTGTGCAAATTTGCGCACCGTACCCCAGTTTTTGCGGTGTATTTGTCTTGTCGTGCTTATGTATACCCGCGTATTGTAAGTGATGATAAAAATCGTTATGGAGTGCAAAAAAAGAATGAGCTGGAAATTTTTGGCGTAGATTCCTGAAAATTATTAGTCTAGTGATGGCAGGGATCGAATATACCGTTTATCAGTTTCAAAAATTAGGGCACATACACTGCTACACAAACAATATGTTCGATTTTGCGTGGAAACCAAAGTTTATTCGTGGGCTAATATGTTGCGCACATGTTGCGCTGCGAGTAACGTCAGAAATAATGTGTATGTAATATTGATAGAAAAGGTATGAGGATCTAACTTGCAGAAATGGCGCCGCAGTTTACAGTCTTGAAAAACTTCAAAAATTTAAAAGTAGGCTCGCATCAAAACTATGTCCTCAATAAGAGCTATAAACGATTCTTATAGTAAAATGAGGTCGGCCTAGAGGCAGCAGATTTTAAGTAGAACTGTTCGCTACTGGATATTTACCCGTCTTCCTTATGTGAAATGCAGGTGATTCGATCACAAAGCAGAATTTGTTGAAACAAGGGCGTCGATCCATTCTCTCGAATGGGGGCAAAAGTAAGAAATTGTCAACAATTTAGGCGCGCTTTGCACGCACAGATTGCAATAATAGAATTTTCGCGAAAAATTGAACATTGGTATCTTTAGCTGTTTTTAAACGTAGCCAATGCCATTGCGATTTATGAATTATCAAGTTGTCAAAAATTATTGGGGAGGGCAAATCGATATGTTTGCCCCCCCCCCCCCCCATAATAAAAAAAAAAATATATATATATATATTTTTTTTTTTCCATTAGGATGGCGAGTTGGCGACTGTAAATATTGTAAATACTGTATCTATTCAATACATGTAATTCTAACCTACTTGTGCTCTCCGCATGATGGATAGACATTTGTGATAGGTTTTCGTCATGATTATCTTTTGCACAGGATTTACCATTAAAATGATATTAATGCCAATAAGAAAGATTAAAATGTAAATTACGGCTTATCATTGTTGCCCCTTTACACGGAACCTCTTGTTATTTTCTCTCATTTTTTTTCTTTTTCTTTCTGTTCTTTTTTTTTTGACGAAGAAAAATATCTATACGTTATCACAATTTTTCCTTTTTGGGGGTATTTGAGGGTTCCTCAAAATCCAAGCCTAGTTTTTTAGAGGACCCTCCATTTCCATCAACCGTGTCATTCTCTTTTGTTAATATTTTTTCCCATTTTACTTTATTTCAAACATAATAAAGTAGTGTGCATGCATGTATGTCTCGTTTCCTTTGTTTAAACTAAATTTGATTGTTATTACGTCCAAAATGGTGTACATGTGATTATATTATGTTAATATTTATGTTGATGTATTTATATTTGTATTTGTTTACCCTACGATGGAAATGAAAAATCAAATCAAATCAAATATGCATAATCCGTGTCCACAAAAAATTTCAAATATGCATTAAAGGTTTTAATCATCGACACGCTTTAAGTTCCTGTAACAGGTAAAATCTAAGTTCGATTTCGAAAAAAAAAATGTTTGATGATTTAATTAATTTAAATCACATAAAAGGTGTACTGATAATGAAAATCCAAAGTGTTCAAATGTTCCTATCAATCCTTACATCCAGTGTTAAAAATACATCACATCTGTAAAAGTAACATGTTGAATTACATTGGAGGTACATAATTAGATCGGTGACAATGAATCATCCTTGCATGCATGAAATGTTATCAAAAATTGTATCCGAAGAAAAACATATTATCAGCCCATGCCAACAGTTTACACATTGTAAGGCATGGGATTCTTCGGTTGCAAATTCGGGAACCCTATGGTTCCATCAGAGGATTTCTTGAATTTTAAAAATGTAGGTGCCATGAATAAAGTTATGCATTACCCAAATGTAAAGTCAAATGTTATCCACACTTTCAACACTCAGGAATTTCTACACAAAGAATTACAGACGACTATTTGGTGAAGCATAATGTGTATGATTCAATTATTGACATTTATGTTTGCATGAGGATACATTACGCCATTCCTTTCTTAAATGAAAAACATTAAACACAATTACAATATGAATTAAAGGAAATTCATAAAAAATAAACACATTTTAAATTCTTGGCCATTATATAATGTATGAATATGTCCTATTATTTACACCCCTTTCTCAATGAGAGATTGCAAATAAATGCAAGACTTAATCATTTGATATAAAAATCATATAACAATAGAAAATGTACTGCATATATATAAGTATTAAGAATTTATTTTTACTGTTATGATGCATATAAATGATATTTCAATAAACTTTATAATCCTTGCTCCATAAACATTACGTGCTGTGGTCTTCATTTGTAAGCTTACGCCGCAGATGGCAGTATAACCTTTCAGAATTCTACATCTTCGTTAGACCGTCTAAATCAACTTGACTTCTAACATACGAACCTGGGTATATCGGACGAATGCTGAACCTTTAATCCCCTCATTTATCATTTTGCCTTTTCCTGTGAACAAATGATTACCGATGTGTAATTGAAACTCAGTGCTATGATATTTTGATGATAATTTTCATGTAATAATGGGGACTCTATCACCAAAATGTTATACATAACCGCAACTCCAGATATCACACCCTAAATGAATTTCGACCACTTACGAGCAAGCGTTTACGAATTGTGATCACTGAAATTTTTTGCAAGAGACCGCACCCCCAGCTTGTCGGACAATGTTGTGAATTCGGTTTGTTGTGTACACATGTACAAAAATTGGATGTCCGTACTAATAAATATCTGACGTTACTGATGGTGATGA
>JZLH01S0629296.1:204887-215657 GCA_001188425.1 Eucidaris tribuloides | reverse complement strand
TCGTTTTGAGTGCAGTATGTGGAGGTGTGTGTGTGTGTGTGTGTGTGTGTGTGTGTGTGTGTGTGTGTGTGTGTGTGTGTGTGTGTGTGTGTGTGTGTGTGTGTGTGTGTGTGTGTGTGTGTGTGTGTGTGTGTGTGTGTGTGTGTGTGTGTGTGTGTGTGTGTGTGTGTATGTGTGTCTGTGTGTCTGTCTGTGTGTTTGCGTGTGCATGTGTGCGTGCATGTGTAAGGGTCATTGCCAACTGTAATAGCGGCCGTCATGCTGAACGAATATTCAGCCATTCGTGACGACGGAGTATCATTAAAACAATCCACGCTCGCAAGCCAAATGTCAAAAACAATATGAAAATCAACCGTCCAAATTAACAGAGACCTCGTGCTCTATCTGGCCGTGCGTAATGTCTCGACGGCTTTAAGTGAGCAGACACAGCACATTATGCTGTGTTTCCTAAATTGACGCATTATCCTCACAACCCCACATTCACTTACTGTATTATGAGGATCTTGATTCTAAAACAAGCTAAATCCAGTTGGTGGATCAGGAAGAAATAATAATTTCTCTGTGCAAGTTTCTGCACCCGCCTAAGGAAATATGGATGTGAAATAAACAATGTTTCGTATTTATTTTGTGTAATTTGGCTCCAAATTGTATTTAATGGTGAGTTATTGGCATACGATGTAGGCTACTCCTCGTTAGCACAAAAAATGAATAGCGCCTTAAATTAACCAACCGAAGATTGATACCCTCTTCGGAATAATATTTTTGAACATTATTAAAGTTATCCACTTAGAGAGAAAGAGTATTATGATGCAGCCACTAAAACTATTTGAGATTGTTGCATCGATTTATTGGAGGGATATAAGCTCCCCCTCCCCCTCCCGCAAACCCTTACCTAATTGAAATAATTAGAATATTTAAACGCTGGTAATTGGCTCAACCTAGGACAAACAAGACAGTTATTACGATAATTAAAGACACGGTATAACATTGTGGAAGTCCTATTCACAAAATTGTTAAACATTGCTATCTGATATACATATGACAAATAAACACCCTACAACACAAAACTTTAGGCATTTATGCTGTCATTAGTAAATTGTGTACAGATAAAAATTAGCACATGAATTATTGTCGGGGTGGAGGAAAATTCTGGTCTGTGGGAAAAAAAACTAGAATGGTCGCTCATTGATTTTCGCTTCTTAAAAATAAAAGCACATAAGGATAGTTTTGAACTGGAATTTTTCAGGGCTTCAATTTCAGACCTTATCAGAGACGCTAGTAGCATGGGGGATCACATAGCTGGGAGTTTTTTTTTTTTTTTACTGGAAACATTATAAACGATGCCTTTAAAATAAACACTACACAAAAAATAAGTTCCCCCTTTTTGAAAATTCCATAACTTTTTAACGAAATGGTTTTGAGCAGAATAATTTGGCAGGAGTGTTTCTGCACTCATTGACTAACTTCTGTGTGATTGATCCGTCAAGTCGTGCATGAGTGAGCAAAAAATGTCACTTTTCAAAAGTCACAAGGGTCATTTTGAGGGATTTGTGATGCAGGATTTTGACAAATTATGTTTCTGTTGAATGGTTAAGCGCTATTTATGTTAATCAGCTATCGTTTGACCCCCTAACAATTCTTTTGGCACTTTTCGCACATTTAAGCTTCAGTGAGCTCAATTTAACAATTTCCATCCATCCTCAATTTTGAAATGGTAAAATCCATTAAGTTTATTGAAACAAAATGAAATCCGATATTTTTCAGCAAAGTGTATCTTTACACGTTGTATGGACATAAGAGGTGGTAACCATGTCAGGGTTCAGTGAGCACACTTTATAAATAAAGCGAAAAATACCATTATTTACCATTATTTTGGCATAAGAGATGACTCCTGTGACTTTTGAAAAGTGACATTTTTGCCTTTAATTCATGCTCACTCATGCATGGCTTGACGGATTAATCTTTTTTTCACAGAGAGGTTAGTCAAGGAGTGTGGAAATGTTGCCGAGTTATTTTGCTAAAACATATTTCATTAAAAAGTTATGGTATTTTGAACAAGGGGGAACTTACTTTTTGTGTAGTGTTTAGTACGTGCTAGCAACAGCATGATCCAACCAAGTGACACGAATGAGTGATGACCAATCCCTTCCTAATGCCACATTTCATTGATGCACAGGCCCGGACTCTATAAAGTGCAAACATTGTCACATGTGGTTCCGGTTTCATACGTGTATAAAAGAGCCCCATATAGGAAATAATATTATAAACATCAACTCTGAAAAAAAATGAATTCACAGATTGATTACGGTAGATTGAAACCAACACTGTAAGATAACAATTATTTCCTCAATTCAATTATCTCCACAATGTATTGTGTTGATCGGCATTTTCTCAAGGGAATTCCCCTCACATTATCACAGCAATTCGCGCCTCTTTACTGGAGTTTCAAAGTCATTTTCTATTGGTCGTTCGGCTGAAGGGCCCTAGCATAAATTACCAGCAAAAGGGCTTTAACAGTAATGTTGTTCTAATTGGAGAAATATTGCCATATTTAATATCAACAGGTATCTAAAAATATCACACTACTTTGATTTCATGTGAGGAAAACCATGGTTTTTAAGTTAGAGGCAGGGGCGTTGATCCATGTTTCGGGATGGGGGGGCAAAAGTGAAAAATGTCCAAAATTGGCAATTTTGTATGTTTAATAGTATTTTTATCCCATGTTTAATGGTTTTATAGTGCTTTCCATTGCTTTTTAAAACATATATTTGCATTGACATATTATGTATTTTTCAAATTGTCAAAATTATTGGTGGGGGGGGGCAAATCGATATGTTTGCCCCCCCTCCAATATTTTTAAGGGGGAGGCGATCCCCCCCCCAACCCGCCCCATCCAGGATCGACGCCTCTGGTTAGAGGGAATTTAGTGTCAATGCCCTCTGCCGAGAACATATGCTTGGGCCCTTCTGACGACCGACGCACGTCATTAATTATTTCCTACGCAATCCATTATTTCATTGCGACAGCTATATGAAGATCTTCTCAAGCCATATGAGAAAATATCACAAGTCCACGCACCCTCTTGGCAGGCTCCATTAAAGGCATTGTACAGTGTGTCTCAAAAATAATTGTGCAAGTCAAAAGCGCCCCCTTAGGTAATGAGAAAAACGTTTTTGTGACGTCATGCTTACATTACCTTCTAGGGCATAGTCTTAGTTTTTAAATGCCGTTTGTTCTGTTCAATTTGCTTGTTTTAATCTTGAGATATGTTCATTTAACAACGAAAAGGTAAAATCACAAATGTGCCACTTTTACTTCAGTCAATATAGCATCAGGCCCTGTTCCTGTAAGAGTGACACAGATGTGATTCCACCGTTTTGTTGTTTACAATATATCTCGAGATCAAAACAATCAAATTGAACAGAGCAAACAGTATTTGAAAGCTAAGACTTTGCCCTTGATGTTGACGTAAACATGCGTCACAGCAGTATTTTTTAATTGTCAAAGATGGCGCTTTTCACTTGAACAGCCAGTGGCTGTAGCATGTCTAAAAAAATGCTGCAAGTAAAAAGCGCCCTCTTTGGCAATTAGAAAATAATCTGGTGACATTGTGTTTACATCACCGTTAAGGGCAAAGTCTTAGCTTTCAAATGCCATTTGTTCTGTTCAATTTGCTTGTTTTAATCTTGAGATTTGTTGTCAAAAACGAAAGGGTGGAATCACAATTTTGTCACTATTACTCCGGACTGCAGTAAAAGTGGCACAATCGCGATTTTACCCTTTCTTATTCAAATTAACATATCTCAAGATTAAGACAAGCAAATTAAACAAAACTTACGGTATCTGAAAGCTAAGACTATGCACTTCACGTTGACGTAAGCATCATGTCATAAGAGTATTTTCTAATTGCCAAAGAGGGCGGTTTTCACTTGCACAATTTTTTTTGAGACACACTGTATAACAATGTTTCCAGTATAACAAAAAAAATCTGAGCTACATGATTCGTCACCGGTGTCTCTGATAAGGTCTAAACATAAAGCCCTGCAAAAATTGCAGTACCAAACGATCATTATGAGTTTTTAAAAAGTGAAAATCATTGAGTGACCATTCCAGTTTTCCCCAATAGACTGCTGTGTTGCAGAATTTATGTCTGCTGGCAATAATTCATGTGCCAGGTTCATGTTTTAAGAGTGACAGCACAACTGTCTGATGTTTTGTGTTTATTTGTCCATTCAAACACTGTCAGATATGTCAGAAAGCAAAGTTTGACCATTCTTAAATAGGACTTCCACAATTACAGTGTCTTTATAATATACCTTGATCTTTAGGTTTGATCGGATGAACATTTCTGGATTTCTCGTGTAATTTAGGCATGTGAAACTTTTCTCCAATCCGAAATAGTATTCCGACCTCTACGCGTGCACTGTAGATGACACCTACAACTCCAAAGTTGCTCAATGTTGCACCATTAGAGATGTTGCTCACTTATCTAACCAATCGAAACCTATACTTAAATGACATCTTTACTCAACCACTTTTGCACATCTTTATCTTCACTTTAAAACTGGGATCCTGATTTATGCCATGAGCTTTAAAGGCAAAGTCGACCCTGACGTCAAGTTGCTTCTATAATAAAAGCAGAACATTGAGAGAAACATATTGATGAAAGTTTGACGAAAATCCACCAAAGAATAGCGGAGTTATGAACTTTCAAAGTATTAAATTTGTGACGTCTCTTGCGGCAGCTCCCCCATTATCACGTAATATAAATTCCATAAAGTGCCATTTCCTCAGAAAATTGAAAATGATGTTATCTGTGCATTCAATATATAATTAGAAACATTACTTCATACATGATTATATGAAAAAAACACAGGAGCTGCTCGTATGTGACGTCACAAAATTAAAACTTTGAAAGTTCATAAATCCGTCATTCATTGGTGGATTTTCGCCAAACTTTCATGAATATGTTTCATTGTTCTGCTTTTATTAAAAACAACTTGACGTCAGGGTGGATCTTGCCTTTAAATTTACTTTTTGGCTGGCGAACTGGGTCACGTTTCAATTCCTTGAGGCAATGTGGAATAAGAAAAACGAAAGTTAGAGGAAAGAACAAATAACATTCAATTGGAGCGGCCGAATATACTTCAATGCAAGTTTACCTCGAAATCTTAATACTCTTGAGGCCCCATGCAGTGACATTAATCCCTGGTTTTTGATATCTCAAAATCTGGAGGAATTTTTGTTTTAAGTCAAAAACTAAGAAAGGTCATTGCTACAACCCCTTCCGTACTTATCAAAATGCTATTTACCACCGAATTACGTGAAGTTAAAGGGGAATGAAACCCAGATCTTTCTGAATTCAGAGAATAGATAACAATAGAGAAAGAAAATGGTGAAAGCTTGAGCAAAATAGGTACTTGCCAATAAATCAAGATTAAACGCCTTCCTATCATCCACCCACGTCACAAAAGGACATTTTAACAGACAGTTTTATGTAAAAGGTATTTGGGTCATTTTTGTGAACTTTTGACGTGGAATTAAACACAGAAGTCTTCTGCATTCAGAGAAAACAGAACAATACAAGAAGGAAATTAGTGAAAGTTTGAACAAATTTGGTTGAACAGTTCAAGAGTTATAATCGTTAAAGTATATAATCCTTGTTATGGAGGATCCATGAATTGGCAACTCCGCCCATTTGTCAGATGAAAGTGTAGAGAACTAATTCCATGGGATTTGTACCCAAATTTTCACAAATACGCAGTTTTCTGAAGTTTCAGTTGAGAAAGTAACTAAATTCTTCCCAAAAAAACAAACATGTAGTATCATTTTTGCTAACAAGCATGAGCAAATTGGATATTTCATTATAAAAATCAGAATACGTGGAAAAACTGTGTATAGAACCAATGGGGAGTTCTCCACACTGTCATCTATAAAGCTGGTGTAGAGTTGACCAATTTAAGAATCCTAAGTAACAAGGATTAAAAAAAAACTTTAATAATCATAACTCTTGAACTGTTCAACCAAATTTGTTCAAACTTTCACTAATTTCCTTGTTCTGTTTTCTCTGAAGGCAGGAAGACTTCTGTGTTTCATTCCACTTCAAAAGTTCACAAAAATGACCCAAATACCTGTTACATAAAACTGTCTGTTAAAATGTCCTTTTGTGACGTGGGCGGATGATAGGAAAGCGTTTAATCTTGATTTATTGGCAAGTACCTATACCGACGTCAAAAACTTGTTCACATGTAAATCATGATGTCGATCTGATATGTTATGTTTTTTGCGAGTTTTTGTGATATGCAGAAGGCAAAATGGCGGAATATCAGAGATAAGAATAAAAGTTTAATGCCCCTCAAAATTGTAATATTCTGAGACATAAACATTTGAAATATTTTGACTGGCCCATATTTCCTTCGCCTCTTAGTTTGTAATAACCAGTTTTCAGTTTAGTAGGACAAAACTGAAATATAAAAACCAGGGGGAAGGTTATTCTTTATGTCTACGTATAAAATACAGAAGCAGAAATCAGAAGAAAAAAATTGTTTTTAGTTATGAGGTAATGGAAGAAAATGAAATTGACGAATGTAAGAAAACGGAATGTTAGACAAAAATAAAACAAAAAGAGTTTAAAAAACGGAATGTTAACATTTAAGAAACAAAAACGTGGAGAAACAGAGGAAAGCCTATTGTTTATGTCAAGAAATTGGAATTTTTAATTTGAGAAAAGGGAAAACTTGGGTCTTTATCCGAGGGGGGACTATCTATTAGGGAAACATATTTTAAAGTCGTTCCATTCGGACCAACAAACATTGGACTGAATCGTGTTTTTCTACTTTGTAAAAACAAAGAGGGAACAAACTTACCCTGAACTTACGGAGTAAAGTCAGAGTGAAATGATGAATTTCGGGTATATTTCAATAACTTTTACGAATGTGTCTAGTGACTGCATGATTCAATCTCACTGTACTCATATGAAAAAAAGGTAATATAATTTCAGCGACGTTGAAGGACATTAACATGATTGGGAGAAGTCAACAGAACCTAAAGAATCAAATTGGTTGAAACATGATATAGCAATGTAGACACCAGCTGGATTGTTTCTCCTGGATGGAAGGATTTGTCTTGAATTTGGTTACTTGTGGAGAAGCAAGCGTTCATTTACCAGCATTGAATTATTCTGGTTCCCTGACATAGAATTGATCCCATACAAAGCTTCACAACAAATTCGCCTGTCAAAATGAGTACTGTTGGTGATTAAAGTAATGAATATTTGACCATGAAATTTAGACAGCAGAAGCCTTAACCATGCAGTGTGCTTGGTTTAATAGTAATTTTATCCCAAAGTAAGGACTTCGTCCAATCTTATACCTTTAAGCTCTGAGCCACATAACGCATGCGCAGTTTGTCGACAAATTAGTCGTTCAATTTTCGATTAAACGTTTACCGATCGATTCGTGCTGTTTGAAACCAGTGCAAAATAATCATATTCATCACTAGTCAAACATATCTTCACGCCGGAAAATCTTTCAAGTATCACGTGGATACGGTGAAGATTTTGTTTAACGACAGAAATCAATGGCGTATAAAGCAGGAAGCGACACTTTGATGGTTGAAAATGTTCATTCACAAATTTGGAATAAAAAAATAATACTTTTGATCTCGTCATGCATTTACAATCTCGACGCAGCCGACTGTGGCCTCTGTTTGGTTATAAAATTAGCCTAACTTCATAACACTTTTCGTGTTAATGGCCTTGATCGCGTCACCCAGTTCATTCTTTCAGTGAATTAACGATTTGTCCTCTTGCGCTAATTGTGGACGAGGATCGTACGACAAGTTTTAGTGACATGATGACATGTGACGTAAAAGGACAGTGGCATGATTGGGGGAGTCAGAAATGTCTCAAGAATCAAATAATTTGAAACACATACTAATATATATTAGCTAAAGTGTATGGCTAGATTGATTTGTCTTGAACTATTTACTTGTGAAGAAACAGCATTCATGTACCAGTATTGGATTAAAGTATGGCCCTGATATGAACTGAACTCATCGATAAATAAAATCTGAACATCACGGCTGTTTCTGACTAAGAATTGTGCAACAAAGGGGAAATTTTGATCGTGAAATTTACGCAGCAAAAACGTTAAACAGTATCACTCCGTCGTTAAATATGGACTTCTTCCATAAGCGTATGATTTTTTTTAAAGTGGGGGGGGGGAGGGGTGTTCATTCGCAGCCAAAGTTTACACATGAGATGAAAGTGTCAAAACAGATAATAGGCAGTATCAGCGTGTTTCTATTGAGCCTACCGAATTTATCCGGATGAAATTTAACCGGTATAATAGCGGAGAAGGTCTGTTTCTATTGGATTGCTTTTTCCGCATAGCACGATCGATCCTACCGGGATCGTACGATCACCGGCTAAGAGTCCGTTGACCTGGGTTGCCGCAAGGTATTGTCTGATGACCGAGGTCAAATTTATGCTCGATCAAACACACGCACGCTGCAGCCAGGGGTCATGTATTCCGATCACGTGGTTTTGTTTATTTCCGGTTTCTCACCGGCAAAAGACGGATAATGGCGGAGAAGGTCTGTTTCTATTGACGTCTTACGGTATCTTTGTCCGCTATTATCCTGCAAAAAGCAGGATAAATACCAGCGAAACTTTCTCCGCTAAAAAGACGGATAATGACGGAGAAGAGCTGTTTCTATTGAGATCTTCTCCTCCATTAGCCGGTTGCATCCGGAAAACTACCTTCAATAGAAACACGCTGTATCTGTCCTTGTTTGCGACACATTTCTACTTCATATTGTTGGGGAGGGGATGAAATATTCCTTAATCATTTGGGATGGATTATGGCTTTGCTCAATACCCTACAACTAATCCCTATTCCAAACCTACTCTATAATAACTACACTCTAAGATTGAAATGCTTTTAAAAGAGCCGAGGAGTAACCACACTTTCTGCTTGTTGTATTTAACCATTAGCCTGCTGAAGATGACAATATAAATGTTGAATAGAGCTGGATAAAAGGTTGGGTGTAACATCTAGAAAGTGCTGTAAAGTGTGGGCACTCCTCGGGCCTTTTAAATGTTGAAACGTTTTAAGAGTGTAACCTTATTATTAAACCGATGTGCTACCATACAAATATGACACAAGCCACTGATATGACATGAATGACCGTCCTCGCATTGCTCACAATGTCAACATCTTTGCTCGAGTCCACTGCAGGCCGACACATACCTTTTACTGCTCAATCGAAGGATCAGATTGAAATTTAACATTCTTTTCACATGTGGTGCATAATGTCGAGGCCACCAGTTTCTATTTAAACAATTTCTTAACCATTTTAATCTATTTTCTCATGGATTTACTGAAACGTTCACGGCGGGAACACACGAATGATCCGCCGCATTGAAGCTTATCGTGATTGTTTTGAGTAGAACAAATGTGACTGCCCTTTCTCTCAACTTAAAGGGCAGTGACATGATTGGGAGAAGTAAAAAAAAAATGCCTCTCGAACCAAACTGGTTGAAAAATATATCAATGGATACATCAACTGGAGTGTATCTCCTGGCTGGAAGGATTTATCTTAAATTTGTTTCCTTAAAGATTGTGTCATTGATTTGCACGTCAAAAAACATCTATATGAATCAAATCAGCTGAAATCATATCCAATGTGAAGATTAATATATAAACACCTCTCATAGAGACTTGGAGTAAAATATTGAGTTTTGGTGAAAATCTGGACGGTTAAACTTCATCCTTTTTCAAATTGCTCAGGAGCAATTTAAAAAAATCCGCGACGTCAAACGTGCACGTGCCGTTCCAAAATGGTCCGATCAGCCGTTAGCCAAAGGTCGCGCAGGGGATAGCCGTTAACCAATCAGAGGGCTGCGCTGGTCTTGCTACGGTGCACCGCCATTCGCAGTTATGAGCAAAATTGAACTCACAGAAAGACAACATTCTGGTAAACATGTCGTTAATAGTTTTTCTCAATAAAACAACAAATTCATGACGTATGATCTCAGACTTTACAACACACATTTGTAAGTACTAAACTACGTTTGTATTGATAATGAAGGGAAGTAATGGACTTGCACATCCCTGACACAATCTTTAAGCCGAAATCAAGCGATGAACATACTAGCAATTTTGTTCCTGTCGAGCCCCGATATAAGTAGAATCCATAGACTGCTACGCAAAAGATTTGTCTGTCGCAATGCATGCTGATGAAAGTTATTTTAGAACGAGTCAACTTTTGATTACAAAATTTTCACAGTAGAATCCTTGCACAGTTTACTTGATTCAAGAATAGTTTCAGCCCAAGTTGAGGACTACCACCAATCATGTCGGTTACCTTTAAAAATGTGACCATTTTGAAGGATGCAAACTCCTGGTGACAAGCTGGTTGAAGGAAAGTGACGCCTTGCAACAAATCCTTTCAGATTCAAATAATCTCATTATTGTCATAGCAATCACACTGTTGTAACTTCGTCCTGCCATATTGCACTTTAATATAAACCGCTCGCGGAATATTAACTCAACAAAACATAATGGGCAATCCCGTGATTAGTTACGTTACACTTCATGACAAACTTTACTCAACATTTGGCTCTTACATGAACATGCTTTCATATTATTTCTCTGTTTTGATACTGACAATTCTCTAGACTGGCACCTACTTCACAACATCAAGCAAAATCATGAGACGTGTTTCAGTGGGTAATAATAACTTTAATTATGGTTAGTTACGTTACGT
>JZLH01S0629296.1:191509-203054 GCA_001188425.1 Eucidaris tribuloides | reverse complement strand
AATTCCCACCTCACATTGATACAGCAAATTCGGCGTCTTACTGGGTTTCAGAGTCATTTTCTAATTGGTCGTTCGCTGAAGGGACCCTAGCATAACAATACAGCCACAAAGGCTTGTACAGTTTAATTGTTGTTCTTATTGGGAACATATTTGCCATATTTATATCAACAGGTATCTAAAAATATCACACTACTTTGATTCATGTGGTGGAAAACCATGGTTTTTTAAGTTAGAGGAGCGGCGTTGGATCCATGTTTGCGGGATGGGGGGGCAAAAAGTAAAAAATGTTCCAAAAATTGGCATTTTTGTATGTTTATAGCTATTTTATATCCATTTTAATGGTTTTATAGTGCTTTCATTGCTTTTTAAAAACATATATTTGCATTGACATATTATGTGATTTTTCAAATTGTTCAATTATTTGGGGGGGGGCAAATGATATGTTTGCCCCCCCCAATCATTTTTAAGGGTGGAGCGATCCCACCCCCAACCCGCCCATCCAGGATCGACGCTCTGGTTTAGGAGGGAATTTAAGATGTCAATGCCTCTGCGAGAACATTAATGCTTTGGGCCCTTCTTGACGGACCGACGCAACGTCATTAATTATTTCTACGCGCAATCCATTATTTCATTTATTTGCGACAGTATATGAAGATCTTCTCAAGCATATGAGAAAACATATCCAAGCCACGCCACCCTGATCTTGGCAGCGCTCCATTAAAAGTATTGTACAGTGTGTCTCAAAAATAATTGTGAAAGTCAAAAGCGCCCCCTTAGATACATGAGAAAAAACGTTTTGTACGTCATGCTCGACTTAACTTCTAGCGCATGTCTTAGTTTTAAATGCCGTTTGTTCTGTTCATTTGTTGTTTTAATCTTTGAGATATGTTCATTTAACAACGAAAATGGGTAAAATCAAATGTGCATTTTACTTAGTCAATATAGCATCAGAGCTGTTCCTGCAATGAGTGACACAGATGTGATTCCACCTTTTGTGTTTACAATATATCATCGAGATCCAAACAATCAATTGAACAGAGCAAACAGTATTTGATAAGCTAAGACTTTGCCCTTAGATGTTGACGTAAACATGCGTCACAGCAGTATTTTTTAATTGTCAAAGATGGCGCTTTTCACTTGAACAGCCAGTATGGCTGTGCATGTCTAAAAAATGCTGCACTCGTAAAAGACGCCCTCTTGGCCAACTTAAAAATAATCTGGTGACATTTATCTATCACGTTAAGGGCAAAGTCTTAGCTTTCAATGCCATTTGTTCGTGTTCAATTTGATTGTTTTAAATCTTGAGATTTCGTTGTCAAAACCGAAAGGGTGAATCACAATTTGTCACATAGTTACTCCGGACTGCACGTTAAAAGTGGCACAATCGCGTTTTACCCTTCTTATCAAGATTAACATATCTCAAGATTAAGACAATGCAAATTAACAAAACTTACGGTATCTGAAGCTAAGACGTATTGCAACTTCACGTTGACGTAAGAATCACTGGTCATAAGCAGTATTTTTCTAATTGCAAAGAGGGCGTTTTCACTGCCACAATTCTTTTATGAGACACACTGTTATAACAATGTTTTCCAGTATAACAAAAAAAATCTGAGCTACATGATTCGTCACGTGTCTCTGATAAGTCTAAACATAAAGCCCTGCCAAAAATTGCAGTACCAAACGATCTTATTGAGTTTTTTAAAAAGTGAAAATCATGAGTGACCATTCCAGTTTCCCCAATTAGACTGCATGTGTTTGCAGAAATTTATGTCTGCTGCGCAATAATTCATGTGCCAGGTTCAATGTTTAAGAGAGTGAACAGCACAACTGTACTGATGTTTTTGTGTTATATTTGTCCATTCAAACACTGTCAGATAATGTCAGAAAGCAAAGTTTTGACCATTCTTAAATAGCGACTTCCACAATTACAGTGTCTTTATAATATACCTTTGATCTTTAGGCTTTGATCGGATTTGAACATTTCTGGATTTTCTCGTGTAATTAGGCATGTGAAACTTTTCTCCAATCTGAAATAGTATTCCGACTCTACGCGTGCACTGCTAGATATGACACCTAACAACTCCAATTGTCAATGTTGCCACCATTAGAAGATGTTGCTCCACTTTATCTAACCAATCGAAACCTATCTTAAATGACATACTTTACTCAACCAGCTTATTGCGCACATTCTTATCTTCACTTTAAAAAACTGGGTCCTGATTTATGCCATTGAGCATTAAAGGCAACACGTCGACCCTGACGTCAAGTCTGTTCTATAATAAAAAGCAGAAGCATTGAGAGAAACATATTGATGAATGTTTGACGAAATCACACAAAGATAGCGGCAGTTATGGAACTTTCAAGTTATTAAATTTGTGACGTCTCTTGCGGCAGCTCCCCATTATCACGTAATATAAAATTCCATAAAGTGCCATTTCTCAAGAAAACTTGAAATGATGTTAATCTGTGCATTCAATATATAATTAGAACCATTAACTTTCATATCATTGATTATATGAAAAAAACACAGGAGCTGCCTCGCTATGTTGACGTCCACAAAAATTAAAACTTTGAAAGTCATAAACTTCCGTCATTCGATTGGTGGATATTTCGCCAACTTTCATGAATATGTTTCAATTGTTCTGCTTTATTAAACACAAACTTGACGTACAGGGTGGATCTTTGCCTTTAAATTTACATTTTTTGGCTGGCCGAATGGGTTCACGTTTCAATTCTTGGGCAATGTGGAATAAGAAAAACGAAAGTAGAGGAAAGACAAATAAAATTCCAAATTGGAGCGGCCCGCCCGACCGCGAAATATCACTTCAATGCAAGTTTACTCGAAATTTAATCACTCTTGAGAGCCCCATGCAGTGGACATTAATCCTGGTTTTTGATATCTCAAAAATCTGAGAGGAATTTTTTGTTTAAGTCCAAAAACTAAAGAAAGGTCCATGCTACAACCCCTTCCGAGTACTTATGCAAAAATGCTATTTACCACCGAATTACGTGAGTAGTTAAAGGGGAATGAACAGATCTTTCTGAATTCAGAGAATCGAAATAGATAACAATAGAGAAAGAAAATGATGAAGCTTGAGCAAAATAGGTACTTGCGCAATTAAATCAAGATTAAACCGCTTCTATCATCCACCCACGTACACAAAAAGGACAGTTTAAACAGAACAGTTTTATGTAAGGTATCTTGAGTCATTTTTAGTGAACTTTTGACGTGGAATTAAACACAAAGTCTTCTGGCATTCAAGAGAAAAAGAACAATACAAGAAGGAATTATGAAAAGTATGAACAATTTGGTTGAAGTTCAGAGTTATATCGTTTAAAGTATATAATCTGTTATGGAGGATACAATGAATTGGCAACTCCGCCATTTGTCAGATGAAGTGTATGAGAACTAATTTCCATGGGATTTGTACCCAAATTTTCACAAATACGCAGTTTTCTGAAGTTTTCAGTTTGAGAAGAGATAACTAAATTTTCCCAAAAAACAAACTGTAAGTATCATTTTTGTAACAAGCATGAGCAAATTGGAATATTTCACTTAATAAAAATCGAATACAGTGGAAAAACTGTTATAGAAACCAGATGCGGGAGTTCTCCACACTGTTATCTATAAGCTGGTGTAGAGTTAGCAATTTAAGATCCTAAGTAACAAGATTAAAAACAAACTTTTACAATAATCATAACTCGTGAACTGTTCAACCAAATTTGTCAAACTTTCACTAATTTCCTTTTCTGTTTTCTCTGAAGGCGGAAGACTTCTGTGTTTCATTCACTTCAAAGTTCACAAAAATGACCCAAATACCTGTAATAAAACTGTCTCGTTAAAATGTCCTTTTTGAGTGGCGGATGATTAGAAAGCGTTTATCTTGATTTATTGGCAAGATACTATACCGACGTTCAAAACTTGCTTCACATGTAAATTATGATGGTCGATCTGATTATGTTATTGCTTTTTGCGAGTTTTTTGTGTTAGCAGAAGGCAAATGAGCGAATATCAGAGATATAAGAATAAAAGTATTAATGACCCCTAAAAATTGTAATATTCTGAGAACATAAACATTTGAAATATTTTTCGACTCGGCCCTTTTCCTTCGCCTCTTAGGTTTGTAATAACAGTGTTCAGTTAGTATGACAAAACTGAAATATAAAACCAGGGAAGGTGATTCTCTTATGTCTACGTATTAAAATACAGTAAGCAGAGAATCAGAAGAAAAATTGTTTTTATTTATGAGGTAATGGAAGGAAAAATGAAATTGACGAATTAAGAAAGAAAACGGAATGTTAAGACAAAATAAACAACAAAAGAGTTTAAAAAAACGGAATGTTTAACATTTAAGAAACAAAAACGTGGAGGAAACAGAGGAAAGCCTATTGTTTATGTCAAGAAATTGGAATTTTTAATTTGAGAAAGGCGAAACTTGGGTCTTTATCGGAGGCGGGGACTATCTTTTATTAGGGAACATATTTTAAAGTGCTTTCATTCGGTACCAACAAACATTGGATGAATCGTGTTTTTTACTTTGTATTAAAAACAAAGAGGGACAAAACTTACCCTGAACTTACGGAGTAAAGTCAGAGTGAAATGATGATTTCGCGGTTATATTTCATAATCTTTACGAATGTGTTGAGTGACTGCATGATTCAATCTCACTGTATCATATAGAAAAAAGGTTTATATAATTTCAGCAGACGTTGAAGGACATTAACATGATGGGAGAAGTCAACAGAACCTAAAGAATCAAATGGATTGAAACAGTATAGCAATGTATGACACCAGCTGGATTGTTTCTCCGGATGGAAGGATTTGTCTTGAATTGGTTACTTGTGGAGAAGCAAAGCGTTCATTTACAGCATTGAATTATTTTGGTTCCCTGACTAGAATTGATCCATACAAAGCTTCAACAAAAAATTCGCCTGTCAAAATGAGATACTGTTGCGGTGATTAAAGTAATGAATATTTGACAATGAATTAGACATGCAGAAGCTTAACCATGCAGTGTGCTTGGCTTTAATAGTGAATTTTATCCCAAAGTAAGGACTTCGTCCAATCCTTATACCTTTAAGCTCTGAAGCCACATTAACGCGTGCGCGTTTGTCGACAAATTAGTCGTTCAATTATCGATTAAACGTTTACGATCGATTCGTGCTGTTTGAACCAGTTGCAAAATAATCATATTCATCAACTAGTCAAACATTATCTTCACGCCGGAAAATCTTCAAGTAGTTACGTGGATACGGTGGAAGATTTTGATTACTACAGAAAAATCAATGGCGTATAAAGCAGGAAGCGACACTTATGAATTGATTGAAATGTTCATTCACAATTTTGGAATAAAAAAAATAATTACTTTTGATCTCGTCATGCATTTTTAAATCTCGACGCAGCGACTGTGCTCTGTTTGGTTATAAATTAGCTAACTTCATAACACTTTTCGTTGTTAATGGCCTTGACTCGCGTCAACGCCAGTTCATCTTGTCAGTGAATTAACGATTTGTCTCTTTGCGTAATTGTGGACGTAGGATCGTACGACAAGTTTTAGTGACATATGAACATGTGACGTAAAAGGACCCCACCCCCCCCCGCTCCCTGTGGCATATGGGAGTCAGAAATGCTCTCAAGAATCGAATAATTTGAAAACCAATACTATTCATATTAGTAAAGTGTATGGCTAGATTGATTTGTCTTGAACTACTTTACTTTGTGAAGAATGACAGCATTCATGTACAAGTATTGAGAATTAAAGGTATGGCCCCCTTGATATGAACTGAACTCATCGATAAATAAAATCTGAACATCACTGCTGTTTCTGACTAAGAATTGTGCCAACCAAAGGGGAATTTTGATCGTGAAATTTACGCAGCAAAACGTTAAACAGTATCACTCCGTCGTTAAAATATGGACTATCTTCCATAAGGTAATGATTTTTTTTAAAGTGGGGGGGGGGGAGGTGTGTTCATTCGCAGCAAAGTCCATGAGAATGAAAGTGTCAAAACAGATAATAAGGCAAGTATCAGCGTGTTTCTATGAGGCCTACCGATTTATCCGGTGGAAATTTAACCGTTCATAATAGCGGAGAAGGTCTGCATTTCTTTGGATTGCTTTTTCCGCACTAGCACGATCGTCCTACCGGGATTCGTACGTCACCGGCTAAAGAGTCGTTGACCCTGGGGTTGCCCCGCAAGTAATTGTCTGATGCCGAGAGTCAAATTTATGCTCGATCAAACACACGCACGCTGCCAAGCAGGGTCATTGTATTCGATCACGTCGTTTTGTTCATTTACCGGTTCTCACGGCAAAAGACGGATAATGGCGGAGAAAGGTCTGTTTCTATGACGTCTTAACGGTATCTTTGTCCCGCTATTATCCTAGCAAAAAGCAGAGATAAATGACCAGCGAAATTTCTCCGCTAAAAAGACGGATAATGACGAGAAGGCTGTTTCTATTGAGATCTCTCCTCCATTAGACGTTTGCATCCGCGAAATACCTTCAATTAGAAACACGCTGTATCTGTCTTGTTTGCGACACTTTTACTTCATATTGTTGCCGGGAGGGGATGAAATATCCTAATCATTTGGGTATGGATTATGGCTTTGCCTCAATCCCTACCAACTAATCCTATTCCAACATACTCTAAAAACTACACCTCTAAGATTTGAAATGCTTTTAAAAGAGCGGAGGAGTAGGACCACACTTTCTGCTTGTTGTATTTAACCATTGAGCCTGCTGGAGATGAATATAAATGTTGAATAGAGCTGGATAAAGGTTTGGGTGTAACATCTAGAACGTGCTGTTAAAGTGTGGGCACTCCCGGCCTTTTTAAAATGTTTGAAACGTTTTTAAGAAGTGTAACCTTATTATTAAACCGATGCTGCCTACCATTACAAATACACAAGCCACTTGATATGACATGAATGACCGTCCTCGTATTGCTCACAATGTAACATCTGTTGCTCGATTTCAGCTGCAGGCGACAATAACTTTACTGCTCAATGAAGGATCAGATTGAATTAAATTTTTTTCACCATGTGGTGATAATAGTCGAGGCCACCAGGTTCTATTTAAACAATTTCTTTAACCATTTTAATCTATTTCTCATGGATTTACTGAAACGTTCACGGCGGGAACAAGAATGGATCCGCCGATTTGAAGCTTATCGTTGATTGTTTTGAGTAGAACAAATGCTGACTGTCCCTTATCTCTCAACTTAAAGGGCGCAGTCAGTGAATGATTGGGAGAAGTAAAAAAAATGCCTCTCGAACCAAAACTGGTTGAAAAAATATATCAATGGATAATCAACTGGAGTGTATCTCCTTGGCTGAAAATTTATCTTAAATTTGTTTCCTTAAAGATTGTGTCATTGATTGTGCACGTCAAAAACTTATAATGAATCAAATCAGCTGAAATCGACTATCCAATGTGAGATTAATATAAAACACCTCTCATAGAGATTGGAGTAAAAATATTGAGTTTTGCTGAAAATTTGGACGCGTTAAACTTTCATCCCTTTTCAAATTGCTCAGGAGCAATTTAAAAATCGCGACGTCAACGTGACGTTGCCGTTCCAAAATGCGTCCGATCAAGCCGTTAGCCAAAGGTCGCGCAGGGGATAGCCTGAATTAACAATCAAGAGGGCTCGCTGGTCTTGGCTACGGTGCACAGTAACCGCCTTCGCAGTTTGGAGGCAAAATTTGAATCACAGGAAAGACAACATTCTGGTAAACATGTCGTTAATAGATTTTTTCTCCATAAAACTAACAATTCATAGACACGTATGATCTCAGCTTTGCAACACATTTTGTAAAGTACTAAACTACGTTTGGTATTGATAATGAAGGGAAGTAATGGACTTGCACATCCCGTGACACATCTTTAGCCGAAACATACAAGAATAACATACTAGCATTTTGTTCTGTCGGCACGATATCAAGTAGAATCCATAGACTGGCTACGCAAAAGATTTGCTCTGTCGCAAATGCTGCTGATGAAAGTTAATTTTAGAAACGAGTCAACTTTTGATTACAAATTTTCACAGTAGAATTCCTTGCACAGTTTCTTGATTCAGAATAGTTTAGCCCAAGTTGAGGACTACCACATCATGTCGTTACTGTAAAATGTGACATTTGGAAGGATGCAAACTCCTGGTGACAGCTGGTTGAAGGAAATGTGAGCGCCTTGCCAACAAATCTTATCAGATTCAAAATCTCATTTATTGTCATAAGCAAATCACACTGTTGCTAACTTCGTCGCTGCAACTAATTGCACTTTAATCTTTAAAACGCTCGCGGGAAATATTAACTCAACAAAACATAATAATGCGGCAATCTACTGATTAGTTACGTTACCTTCATGACAAACTTTACTCAACATTTGCTCTTACAATGAACATCTTTCATATTATTTCTCTGTTTTGATACTGACATTCTCTGACTGGCCCACCTCTTCACAACAATCAAGCAAAATCATGAGACGTGTTTCAGTGCGCGTAATAATAAACTTTAATTATGGTTAGTTACGTTACGTAAAGAAGGACATGGAAAAAATGACAGTATTTGTCTTCAAGATTTTCCTCACTAGGGGTTTCAACTGAACAAACTGGTATTCATGCTATTTCTGGCATACTTGATAAGTCATTTGATATATAATTATTGATAAAATTATTTCATTCTTTAACTACAACATCAAAAAACATGGTTATTTTACGTTTACGGTAGTTACGTTTATTTGTCCAGCCACACAAATTTACGTTGTATTCATGCTCTTTTTTCAGATAGTATACATATGTGGGGCTTTATTACTTTCAAAACAGATGCAGAAGAGAGGTTATTGGCATGGAAAAAATGCAGAATAAATGATTAATTTTTCATAAAACTGAGATTTAGTCCACTAGTCCCACGAATGTGGATTTCATGTATGTTCTGATTCTCTAGAGGTGCTGTTGAGGACGTAAATTGAGTAGAAATGATGTCCCCTTTGTATTCTTCATGATTTCATACCCATTTCAAAACTATTGAAATGTAATACGATTCGCGATAGAACCAATTATATAATTTGTGGATTTGTCCAATAATTACGAATTGGCCTAATGATGGAAGAACTGCACAATTCATTCCGGCAAAGCTGTCAAGTTGCTTGGAACAAGATTGACTTTCTGTAAAATAATAGAGTATCTATCTGCTCATTACACGATGTTGTATAAAGAATCCTCCCCATAATGCTATAATTCCATGTTTTGTCAGCGATCGCCGGTATTTGTGTTCTACCAAATTCAATGAAATTGTCATGTTTTGAATTCATGAATTTCATTTTCAATCTTTATTACAAATTTTCACACGAACAATGAACAACAATTTCAATCAATCAAGATAGCATATATCTCAATGTTGATTTACGCTGCATGGCTAAACAGAACAATGAGTTAATAACAATGGGATTGGGGGACTTGATTTCGGCTGCGCCGTGAATGAACACATAAGACTGTGGTTGTTTTACATTAATTCTTGATAAAATAACACCACCACCGCTCACTGTGCAGTGCAACTAGTCTTGTTTGGTTATTTGGTATACAGATACAGACTCACGCTACCATACATTTTTCAGTGGTTGCTTCGGTGATACTGATTTCAGTTGTAAAATTATGTATTAAAAGGTTGGACGAGCATTTCACACAGTTATTTGAGTATTGCATCCCTTTTGTTTGTTGCAGATCAGACGTTAGCATTGGCAGGTTGTTCAACTAAGGCCACCGCACACTACACGATTTTCAGTCGCCGTACTGGAGGACTTGGCATCCGAAATATTAAAAAAAGCTTATATCGTACATGCTGATTTATTTCAGACCAAAATCGGCGGTCAGTCGTGGGACGGAAAATCGCGTAGTGTGCGGTGGCCTTAAGAATGTGTTTCAGGCTGTATGGAATGGACAAATGTGACCAAAAATAATTAAAATGTACCTGAAATCTCTTATTCAGCGAAGGAAGTTAACTCGATTCTTTTCATTTGAGGAACATTTGAGGCGTTCTAATGATATAGGCCTATGTGAATCTTCCAACATATTTAGCAGAGAGGCAGCCCCCCCCCCCCCTTTCGATAAAAATACGGTTATTACAGTTTACTAAAATGGTAAGTGCCATGATTGGTCTGATGAAGTCTACAATATGTGTTCAATGATTTGCCATTAGAATACTAAGATTTTGCTCACATTTTGTTTGTGTTTTTCTCGTTCTCCCATACAGATTCAATATTCTGGAGCCAGTATGAATCCTGCCCGTAGTCTTGGATCAGCCGTCGTGGGAGGAGTCTGGGGATGCCCATTGGGTAGGTGAACGACACACACACACACACACACACACACACACACACACACACACACACACACACACACACACACACACACACTACACACACACACACACACACACACACACACACACAACACACATAACACACACACACACTCACTCACGCACGCACACACACACACACACGCACACACACACACAATCTACTTCATCGCAAGATGTTCATTGACCACTTTTGTTTTAGAGCAGTATGTATCAAAAAGTTTATTGGAAAGATGGTTTGTGTGTATGTGTGTGTTTGTGTGAGTACGTGTGTATGAGTGCGTGCAGTCCTGTGTTTAATTTTGGGGGCGTGTATGGGGTGTGTGGGTGTCTACTACAAAGACAATGAACTGTTTCTATCCAATATTATAAAAAAAATGTGCGCCGGACATCAAAGGAAATACAAGACAATAGAACTGTTGAAATGAAAAGAGTCCGGCAAGCAGATTGTGATTTTGCTGAGGATGGGCAGAGTTCTGCTGACTGGAGTCTTTATTTGTATCCGTTCATGGGAAAAGGGGTGATGCGAATTGAGACCATATCCTGTCGTTACGCAGAGGTTTCCGAGTTTGAGGGATGCACGGTACTCGATTTTTCAGGTTCAAGTTCAATTAGACTTTGTATTGAGGAGCAATCACAAAATTTGTTTTGTAATGAGGAGCAAATAAATGGAATGTGTTGGGAGTTAACCTGTGGTTGACTTTATTGCTTTCAATACCAAAATTGCGATTATTTCCTAATAGTTGATTTTTCTATTGTTAGAAATTTTAAGTGTCGTTGATCGCTTGAGTTTATCGAGCGTGAAATGATATTTCACCGTTACTCACGCAGAAAATCAAAAGGGTTATAACAATAAAATTGTTACAAAATAATGCGTTCCTCAACTTAACTCAGACAAGACGAACCCGCCCTATTTTATTTTGCAGCACCGCCGTCAGCACGCACTGAGCAAATTTTTAAAAGTTTCAAACTGAGTGAAGGATAAGAAGAGTAACAAATTATGTTTGACAGGTGATGAAAAGGTCAATGAAGTGAACTAAACTTACTACTACTACTACTACTACTACTACTACTACTACTACTACTACTACTACTACTACTACTACTACTACTACTACTACTACTAACAACAACAACAACAACAACAACAACAACAACCACAACTACTACTACTACTACTACC
>JZLH01S0629296.1:150285-170350 GCA_001188425.1 Eucidaris tribuloides | reverse complement strand
TAGGAGGAACCGGTGAATTTGTGAATAATTAGGAGTGACTTAAACTTTTAACCACATCAAAGAATATATCTATCCCATGTTACTGGTAACTTGTCGATTTGTTTATAATTTCGTGACTCTCAAATCAACAGGGGGACATAAGTCTCCGTTCCCCTGGTTTCCTCTTAGCTATACGCCTTTAATGCACTATACTGACCACATGGTGTTTACGAGAAAAATAGTCATATTTCTGTTGAATTATGATTCGAAATGCGGTCAATAAGACGCAACATCAATTTTGCGTCGCCTTTCATTTTTGTCAAATATTCTGTTTTATAGATTTAGAATCGGAATGATAAATGTAACGAATTTACGAGAAAAATTGTTCCGGAATGACATTTACAGATAAATGTTCGGATTTTCAGATAATTATCTATCTTGGGTTTGTCATTAACAAATGTGTCAAAGTAATAACAAATTACGGAAAGCTACAAATCAACGACAATTCATTCAAGCGAATTGGGTGGACAGAATGATATAAAATACCCGTTGAGTTGGTCACCAGGGACTTGTCATTTGTACACAAACACATGAAAAGGATATTAAGCGATATTTGAAGTCATATAGTTTATACTGATATCAAAATAGAATTCTCAACATATGTACGAAGTTGCTAATATATTTTCAGTCGAAATTTTGCAGCGGGGTATAATAGATTTTCCAAAACATTTCGTAGAGGACTGTGCACCAGTTTCGCTGAACTGCAATATGACAAGTGTTTCACTGAGCTTAAAGGTAAAAATCTATTTACATTATGCTGTTTGGCCTGTGTGTTAGGCCAGGGTTCTCAGTTTGAGGTTTTTAACGCCAAAAACACCAAATTTGGCGTTTTTCGATATCGTTTGGCGTTGAAGAAATCACAGTGCACGCCAAACGGATTTTTGGCGGGTTTTTTTGTTTTTGTTTTTGTTTTGTTTTTGTTTGTTTGTTTGTTTGTCTGTCTGTTTGGGGTTTTTTTCGGGGGGGGGGCAGTTTTGCAATGTCATACCTAAAAAAGGCATTATAAAACCCGATTATCAGTATAATGGGTGCCACAAGGTCCCAAAAGTGGCTGCGCTCAAGTACTTTACGAAATTACGTTCAAAATCTGGCTGCGCGTTAACCGCGGCACCCAAATTTTCGGCTGCGGCAGAGTTTTCAAAGGTGTTATAAATTGATCACGACGTTATTTCTAACCGTATCTAGACTATGCTACCCATAAAATGCATCAAAATGGAAATTTGGCGGTTTTCACTGAATTTGACATGTAATTTGGCGTTTTGAGAATCGGAGAAACTGGCAACCTAGCTGTAGGCTCGTTTTACAGTGCTGTTTAATTACTTATTAATTGGTCTATGAATACTAATCAACATGAAACTTGTGCAAAAATTATGTCAAGAAGCAAGAAAAAAAGGTCAGAGTATTTATGAACGTACACCAAGAACCGATCGCATTCTTGTTATGGGGTTATCTTCCTCATTGTACAAAACAGCACAGATTGTCGGGCAGTTATGGGGCTACTCATTTTGTTTTGATTGAAATGTGATTTATTATTTCGATGCTCTAAATGTCCAATTGATTTGTTGCCCTTTCCAACCCAAAATTTCATGACTGTATTTATACGGTGAGTGATGAGAGAGATCAAACTAAAGGTCAACAAAAATAGCATTTCTTTAACGCGGCCATTTTCAAGCGAGCAAATATTATAATGGGCAAAGGGGCGGGGGGGAAGCGCAACTGACATTTTAATGTTTGCGTTTGGAAAGAAGCCCATTACTTTTAAATTCCTGTATGTGTAATGGATTAAAAAGGGAGGTGTGCTGGACTCGAAAGTGTTGTATGATTACGATTGCAGGTATTTCCAGTTAAAAATTGTGATCTTTTCATGGCATTTTAATTTTTGACAGACCCATTCACAAAATACTTTGTCGATGCTTCAAAATCACCCTAGACAATTATAGCTTGACCATGATTTACTACCCTCAGCTACGTACGTACAGTATAAGCTTGAAGCACGTGAAATTGCCTGTGAAAAACGACCCCTTTCCCCAACTTTCTACTCTTGACCACCTAAACAATAGGCCTATATACGTGTACATTGCTTGTCGGAGGCATAACTAGGAATTTTTGAATGGGGGCATTAAAGTGACCCGGTTTTCTGGTGGTGGAGTACAAATAAACATAACTCAAATGATATAATCCAGGGTTATTATCTCTATACACCTTTTACATGCATTTTTTTTTGTTACTAATACAATTTTTTTTCGTTGGGGTACTGGGGCACAAGAAATTTTGGGGAGGTGAGTGGCCCCTGCTCCCCATGGTACGCCCTGTCGCTTGTCCGTGTGCAACCAATCATTTGTGACATTTTACATAATACATACAAAGACTGACCAACCACTACAAAGGTCATTGCATGGTCATCTGGTCCGAAACAGCTTCCCATAGAAAAGAAACGAGCGTTCTAATAATTCAAAGATTCTGTGATCAGTTCAGAAGTATTGCTTCATTTTTCATCTTTATTTCTTTTCACTTCAGCCAAATGGCTTGTTTTCATTGGGGTCTTTAATGAGTACTGTTGTTGTGAGTATGAAGGTATGACGTCACGGTATTGCAGGAATGTGGGTAGACATTGTAGTAACCACACCTAGTTTGCACCCTTCTCTTTTCGATGAAGTGTGCATGAGGGGGTTCCTTAAAGGCCACCGCACACCCTTTTTTTTCGGATCCAAGTCGGTCAGTCATGTGACGGAAAATCGTGTAGTGTGCGGTGGCCTTTAGGCGCTGAGGTGTATGTTTTGATCATAACACACACTAAAAAAACCCAGTTCGTTTCAGAACCATTTTAGCCATTTTTTTTTCGCTAATAAGCACTGCACATTTCGGACAAAATGGTGCTCACAGGCACCTGTTTTTTACGTCAAAATGGTTCTATTAAAGACACTATATAACATTGTGAAAACCCTATTTAAAAAAAAAATTAAACTTCGCTATGTGACATTGGAGTTTGGATGGACAAAGAAATACACTAGAATACAAAACTTCAGTCAGTTAGGCTGTCACTCGTAAAATATACACAGATAAAATTCGCCACATGGATTATTGTCAGTCGACAAAAATTCAGCAACACAGCAGTTTGTGTGGGATAACTGGAATGGTTGCTCAATGATTTTTTACTTTTTAAAAGCACTTAATGGTCGTTTTGAACTACAATTTTTTCAGGGCTTCAGCTTTAGATGTTACCAGAGACACTGGTAGCATGGGGAATCATGTAGCTCAATTTTTTTTTAAACTGGAAACTTTCATTATTATGATTATACAATGCCTTTAAGCACCAAAATTGGTTCTGCTATTCTGAGAAAATTCGAGGACCTGTTCCCCCCCCCCCCCCCACAGAGTGCAGGACCTCCGTTTTTACGTCCTATCCGAAAGATGAGGTATGGAATAACTTGAACTCGAACCACGAACCTATCAAATGAGAATCCAAGGTCTTTTCCACTTTTTCCAGCTTCAAGATGCGAAGCTCGAACCTCCTTGTAGTTCCTCCTCGTATAATTTCCACCCTGTTTCTAATGTTTCGGTCCTTTGAACGTGCGTACGTGAACCCATGCAACTTCCAACCAATGACCATCTTGGCTGAACGAGTGTATAATGACTAACGGCTTAATCCTGAAAGCCCCTTGAAGTATCAAATAAAAGCCAAAATATTGAGCACTTGTCATAGCTCTCCTCGTGTTCATCTGTTTGTAGTTCTAATCCAGAAAGAACTTTTAATTTGCGAAGCTTCAGTAGAGATCCCCTTAGCTGTTTGCACCCCACCTCTTAATGTTTCGGTCATTTGCACATGAACGCTTGAACCCGTGAAACTTTGAACCAATGACATAAATGACAAGCTCGGAAAATACCTGTATAGCCCTGGAGTCAGGACTAACGACTTGATTTGAACACATCAGCGAAATTATCATTCGGGTAGTGAGTGAATGCAAACAAACACAGGTCATCACCGGTCATAATGCAGAAGAAATCAAAGTTCCATAAAGGCCGAGCTACAGAGGACTTGACCCTTGTTTGGACCCCGAATTTGGACGAAGATGAAAGCCCGTGTGTATCGTTTCTTTCAAATCAGTTCTGAATTTCACCAAGGGGAAACGTTAAACTGTAGGCCCTATATTTAACAAATTTTACGACAAAACAGCTGATATTTATTTACAAACAATTTTTCTTTTCTGCTATTTGTCTACTGGGATTATATGCGCACCTGTATGATAACGTGTGGTCTGTCATAACTTACGTGTAGTCTTTGATTCTCAGATAACGAAGTTGTGGCTGTATATTACCTATACAGGCATGACAGGTGAATAACTTTTTGTGCGATGCTCATGTAAAAATACCCCCCCCCCCCCAGGGGAAAATAACTTCCACGAATATTTTTCAGCAGATGATTGTGTCAAGTGAGGGGTGATTAAGAACTAAAATCAATGAAAATCATATCATTTTAAGCATAAATGTTTGATGAAGTTTAAGTGCATACACATTGAGTAATTATTGATGTACATGCATTTCTTAGTTCAGAAGGTGTGACTTGTCATATGTGTTGTATAGCGCAGATCATAGGAGCATGCAGGTCTATGTGAATGAATATAATGTACACTCGCAATTGAAGATAATGTGAAATTTACAGATACTGGCAGCTTTATAGGTTGTCAGTAAACTATTTTAACTTGTACAACATATTCTTGGAACAAAAATAAAACAAATGCTTTTTTCTTGGGGGTGGGGGAAATCTAGCTAGTAGCTACATGCTTCCACTTTTTTCAGAACACCATTTTGACGTGGGCAGCAGGGCAAGTGGAAGAATTTAAATTACAGCTAAAGGACATAGTCATAAACAATAATCATTTCTAGATGAAAAGACATTTTGACAAAATTCATGAAATTGCGATTTTACGAATTTCTTCAATACATTTTGAACGGATTTAGCTATGTTTCAATTGGTATTTTCATGAACGTTGTGAGTATGCACAAGGGCTAGACATTTTTTCTGTACTTACCAGTAGTTTGAAAAGTTATCTGCCCGAAAGGAAGGGCATGGGATTTATACACAACATAGAGTCAACATCTCCCAAAATTTTACCAGCACGGCAGCAAGTCGGTCAGGTAACTCTCTACTTTTTACCTGCCTGACGCCAACATCACCACCCGGCATCACCGGCCATAGGCGAGCGGGCGGGTACTGATTTTCAGCCCTGTGTACAGCCCACTTCTTATCCATCCCCCTGGTGGGTGGGTGTGTGTGTGTGTGGTGTGTGTGGTGTGTGTGTGTGTGTGTGTGTGTGTGTGTGTGTGTGTGTGTGTGTGTGTGTGTGTGTGTGTGTGTGTGTGTGTGTGTGTGTGTGTGTGTGTGTGTGTGTGTGTGTGTGTGTGTGTGTGTGTGTGTGTGTGTGTGTGTGTGTGTGTGTGTGTGTGTGTGTGTGTGTGTGTGTGTGTGGTGTGTGTGTGTGGTGTGTGTGTGTGTGTGTGTGTGTGTGTGTGTGTGTGTGTGTGTGTGTGTGTGTGTGTGTGTGTGTGTGTGTGTGTGTGTGTGTGTGTGTGTGTGTGTGTGTGTGTGTGTGTGTGTGTGTGTGTGTGTGTGTGTGTGTGTGTGTGTGTGTGTGTGTGGCCATCAGTATTAGCCCCCAATACATGTAAGTATTCACAATTTCGAACCCCCCCCCCTCCTAAAAAAAAAATACAGTGAGAAAAACTTGAGGTTAATTCGACCCGGGGGACTCCGGAATATCTTCAAGATTGTTGACATTTCTGGCTTATGTCACATGATCTTGGCCTTACCGGTTATTACTTCATACCACACCGCCCGTTTTTGTACATTTATCCCACACACGGCAAGGTTATCACGCTCATTCTTTTATACATAAAACTCAATTCACATATAATGCAGACCTATATTTTCTAAATTATCCTATGAAAAAATGTCTGAAAATATATGAATGTTATTAGTTTCTGTAGTATATGTGTATTGCTAGAAATATTCAACTAGAGACAATGAATCGATTTTTTTTTCAATCATTCTGTCTTAATTAATTCTGGCACTATTTTTAATATAGACTTTCTCCTAGTGATTTAGTGCATAAAAGAGAAAAGCTAAAAAAAAAGTACAATATTCAAATACCGTTTAAATACTGAAATAAATTTAATTCTTGAATTTAATTAATTTGTTCTGTCAAGACACACTATGTTTGTAACTGTAACAGTCTTACGACTAGTCTAGTCAGGGCCTGTCAGGCAATGCTGAAGGCAAAAAACTTTTCCCGGGGATGGGGAGAAGGGGGTAATTGCCTCATCCCCCTGCCCCTGAAGTGAGGGGGACTGTTTTGAAGACTCCCCAAGGTTCAAAACGCAGAAATACTCCACGCATACGTGAGGAATACATCATTTGTGAGCAAGCGTTTATATACTTGTTTGCACTTCGCTGCCTAAGAGTAGACACGCCTTTATCAGTCCAATGGGCTGAATAGATTTCACCGAGATTTACATGGGTTCATTATTCTATGGTACAATATTTTTAGAATTTATTTATTTTGCTTTTCATATACCGTGACCAATGTTGGCCGTAAGCCAAAGGAAAATAAACCATTGCTGCGTCGCTAAATCCAAATCAAAGGCATAATTTGATAATTTTTCCCAGTTTAAAAAGTCTGAGGTACATAATCCTCTATGCTGTAAGTGTCTCTAACAAGGTCTAAAATTGATGCCCTGAAAAAATGTACTTCAAAACGAACATTTAGTGCTGAGTGAAACCTAGGAGTACCTAGTTGCGTCATGTCCAACCTCACCCTTCCAACACCCCCCCCCAAAAAAAAAAAAATAGACAGATTGCTGTGTTACGATATAGCATTAATAGTTGCCTCTGACTGAGATTTACTGCATTCTTGTTACATGATCAGGCCATTTTAAAATAATAATATTATGTTGGTTGCTCAAGACGTTTGGAAGTGGATAATAAAAAATATTCAAGGGCTCTTACTGACAGGAGATACACCATATATTACAATCATTAGTACCGTATATTGTATCCCTCAAGTCAAGGCCAGTCAATATCATTTCAATATACACTTCAAAAGGTTGATTGCGAAAACCTTTAGTAGCATTTGGCATCATGAGAAGGAATGCTTAAAATGATGTCCTGTTTGTAATGATTGTGACATTGTGGACATTAAGTATGGCTGATCATGCTGGTAGGTGTGAAATGATAATCATTTTTAAAGGCAAGGCGTCTCTATTGCATGCCTAAAATTTAAATTGTGTAAAAACACCGGTAGATGAAAATACCATTTAAGAACCTTCAGCAAAATATAGGAGCTACAAACTCAGTTTTAGTTTTAGCATAGAACATGCATTAAATGGCCATTGCTTTTTTTTGCACATTTTTCCAATTCTAGGTAATTACTGATCCTCAGATTTCACAGACATGTCCTTCATTAATAGCCTTGGGGCATGAGTGATCATTTCCTGTACTTCGGGAGGGTGCAAATGAGATTCCCTGCCATGACCAGAAAATGCTTGGAACAAAAACACTTGCTGGCAAATAACAACTCAAATGTACGCAATATCACAGACAGGACCTTGCTCACAGACTACTCAGTGAGTATAAAATCTGAATTAAATTTCATCATTTATTTTCACCGGTTGAAATCTGGTGAAAGTTTCAAATTACACAACATATAACATAATGTGGAACAATTTATGTAAACTTTCTAAACATATTAGACAAGTTTATTATAAAAAAATCAAAATAAGGGCATAGAACTGTTACTGTGTGAATGTTTATGAATCAATTTTGACTCATCTGTCGAGTTAAATCAAGGAGTTACTATGTGCACAGTAACTCCTTGGTTAAATGTCCAAACTACTGCCCCCCCCCCCCCATATACATCAACACAAAAAGGATACATGGGGCATGACAACATATGATAACCGTATACACTTCTTACTGGTTCAGAATTCAGAATATATTCAAACACATTAGGGTTTAATGAGTTTGTAGATCATTTTGCTTCCCACATAGCTATTGTTTTTGACAGAAATGAACTTACAATTCAACTACCTTGACAATATAAGAAACTGCCCAAGACAAAAGAAGTATAAAGTCACAAAACAAGACTTTACATGTCAAGTTTAGTGTATCCGATTTTTTTTCAACGTACACCTCTGAATGCCAAAATGCAGTAGTTTGTAGAAGAATGTGGAAAACAAAAGATTCCAAGGTGATAGGTCAGAATTGGAAAGAACTAAGACGATAGCAGAAGACCAACTATGATACCGGCAAACCCTGTTATAGCAGGTAAGTCAGGACCCACATACAAGTATGTTCCTCTATATAGCCGACTGCTGGATATGAACGGGTGACATGATAAAAACATACAAAAATATATGCATATGGGACTACATATTAAGTAATAGATTTTTTCCACTTCTGCAGACATTTTTATGGTTCTGCAAAACACATCTAACTGAATTGACTAAATAAATCAATCAATCAAATGTTTAATAGCAGAATTGAAAATAAAAACGATGCTTCCTACCTCTCATTATATCTTTGTTATACAAGAAGCATAAATATATGGAAGTGTATGGAAGAAAAATTGGGACCTGAGGAATGTCCTCATATTAAGCAGATCTCTGCTATAGATATTCTGTTTGAACTAGGGACAAATCTCAATTTCTGATTTTAAATATTTCACACCCAAACCTCCTAGTTTGTATTTTTCCTAGTTTTATGTGTTGCAACTTTGTCAGGGTAAGGTGGTGACAGGACACATATAATCTCCTTATATTTATGGTTATATCAACTCTTATATTCGTACAATCCATACCTTAACCCCTTGGGGAATGACAGGCTTGTACAGAATGCTTCTCATAAGGACAACCCACCAGCAGAGACAATTTCCAAAATCATCCTTGTAAATCATCAATATTTGACTTGCTGGAAGATTAGATTCAGATTTTGGGAACACATAACAATGATGACAAATTGCCATCGAGGGCATCAAATCTGACACACACTTTCGTATAATTTTTATAATGAACAACAGTATTAGGTTTGATAACAACTTGTCTCTTGTATTTCGCAACTGCCATAAAGGAATCTTTATGGTTATATCAAATCTTATATTCATACAATCCATACTGTAACCCCTTGGGAATGATGGGCTTTTACAGAATCCCTGTTATATTGCCTTATGCCTCTGTTCCATAAATTACACAGTTTTTACTACCTAGTTTAAAATTAAAGGCAGGGCATCTCTTTTGCATGCCTAAAAATTAACATTGTGTAAATACAATGGCATTTAGAAGAAAATGCCATCTGGGAACCTTTGGCAAAATATAGGAGCTAGAAACTCGGTTTTAGTGGAATCATAGTGACGGTTAGACTCTGAGTTGAATTTTTTTCTCGGGGGGTGCACGTTCACCCAGTGCACACCCCCCAGCCTACGCCCTTGTGGGATGTTTGCAAATGAGATTCACTGCCTTTAAATGAAGGGAATAAATATTCTGTGTACAATTTTTACAAGAAAACATGGGTCTATATTCTCTTCATGATCAAACTCATGAAAATTATGTCGTCTCTTAACGAACAATAATGCTGTATAGCATAGAGCCCAAGGAGTTAAGGTGTTGAAAGATTCTGTTGACATCCATATATCAAAATATATTAAAATATGCAAAAGACATTCACGAAAATTTCTCAATTTCACTTTTAAGTACCATTTTTTAAGTTACTACAACAAATGTGATTATCATTTTGAATATACAGGGTGGCCCAAAAAGAATGCTACAAGTATGATCGCTAATTTCTCCACGATTATCGGCAAAATGTCATTAATTTTTATTTCGTTAGTTAGAACATTCTTTTTCCAATAAAATGATACCAAGGTTATTGATTTTGAGTAAGGCGTTTTGATTTCAGGGCCATTTTTCGAAGGCAATGCAATTTCCCAAATTTGCCAATTTTTCAACAGCGGCGGTCATCAGAACGCCAAGATATTATGGCGTCTCACTTGCCATACCGGATAAACCGTGATGACAAAGGGCTGGAATGCCCTTGCTTTCATAAGGAAGACGATGCGAGCTACATCTCCATTGTCATCGCGGTTTGTCTGGTATGGCATGCTGAGACGCGAGAATATTTCGGTATTCTGATGATCACTGGAGTGTAAAAAATAGTAAATTTGGGAAACGACATTGCCTCCGAAAAATAGCCCTCAGATCCAAACACCTCAATCAAAATGAATGATCATGGTATCATTTTGTTGGAAAAAGAATGTTCTAACCCATGAACTAATCACCATTGACATTTTCTGAATGATTTTGAAAAAATTAACGATCGCATCTGCAGCATTCTTTTTGGGCCACGCTGTATAGTAAAAAGTTTTCTGAAGAAAGCATGTACAAATGTATCAAAGACATGCACATGACATGACAGTAAGAAGTGTCACACACCACACAGTTTGTGCACACATTTTGAGATAACATGTAACTGCATGTACATCGGAGAAAGGGGAAACGAATGACATTTTCATCTCTATCAAAACTCATTTAGACTCAAGTTAGGGTATGTACTTTGTAAACAGTACTAAACTTACATATCGCCTACCGAGAGCCAATATGCCATTAATGCAGTACCTGTATAGAAGCAGAACAGCACTATCACCGTACAAAGTCAATGGCATTAGCGCCCTTCTGCAGTCAACGTGTATGGAGTTAATGCCTTCTGGTTCTCAATGGATAAAAGAGCTGCAATCATCTACTGAGAGCCAGAAGGTCATTAACTTAGTACCTGTTGAGAATCAGAAGGTCACTATTACTGAACAAAGTCAATGGTGTTAGTGCCCTTCTGGTTGTTGATGGATGTAGAGTTAATGCCCTTCTGATGTTTTTAATTGCAATTGTCACGAGAAATCTTTTCACTTTCATGAAGCTATAGTGTCGCTGCCTCTGAGTACTCCTCATATCAACCACAAATTTACATAAAATGTCAGCTATCGCCGATCAGTATGCTGGTTCCATCATAGTTATTTTCACTATGGCACAAACTTATTGATTTCCAAAGTACAGGAGCATCTAAACTGGTTGATATACAGGAATCTCCACGTACGAAGAACACCTGCAAAGTTCATATCATGATCTGAGGTGAAGATCGACCATCATTTTTGCGGTGGTTTCATGGCATTCATGTCCGGATATTTGGCTTGGAATCGTTTGATTGTCTCTGGTTCTACAAGATGGACTCCGTCCAGCTGGTTTCCTAGTGTCACCCTACCAAAATGAAGGAGAAAACAAGAAATATTCAATTAATTCAAAAAATTAGTAATTACTCTGATTTGACTTGGTGAAATACATGCATAGGGAAAATTAATATTTTCACATACATTGGGAAATTGAAAGCAGTAATGGTTTGTGATTTGATTTGGTGAAATATATGTGCAAAGGATATTGATAATGTTTGGTATACATTGGGAAATTGGAGGAAAAAAGAAATATTGTGCAAGCTACAAATAACAAAGTAAATTAATGGGAGTAGGTTGGAGATCAGATCTTGCAATCACAGTATATCACAATAGGAAGGAAATGTTGCGGAAGACAGCAGACAAAATGCTATCAATTTCAAATAACACAACTGATCAAAGCAAAAGAAGACATCAGTTAACCCATTTTATACAGGACTGGAAGTGGCATGTATTAACTCTGAGAATCAAACAATTTTGGAGACAACAGGTTAACTATCAGCATCTTATTGCACTTTACGGAAACACTAACTATTGTAGAAAAAGTAAAATTAAACAAAAATCTTTTATCCTAAATGGGATTACTTGAATATGAAGACCAAATCGAGAAAAAAAAATGAGCGGACTCAAATTTCAAGCCTACATATCAGTATTATGTATTTTAGGAGTTGTTTCAGCTTTTCATCATGATACACTTACCAGTTGGGTTGTATATTGTGCGCTCTTCCAAATAGTTCAATCTTTCGCGTACCCGGAGACAGTCGTTCAATCAGCCCGTAGATTTCATCTGGTTTATGACTGGTCTGTCGGACCTCAGCAACTATGACATCACAGTCCAGCCCTTTGTTGTAATTGGTGGGATTTCCCTTTATACCACACTACAGTTATATGAAATGTAAAGGGGGAAAAAGTATGGAAAAAGTGAATGGAATTTGACAACAAAGAGAGACAATTTCATCATCAAGGATGAAGACACTTTGGTAACCACTGACATTATAAGGGGAACTCAAAAATGCCCCAAGAACCACATGAGTTAAAACATATCCAATATATATGCTAACCAGAGTGTACATCAGAGCTGAAGGATTTGTCTCGAATTTGTTTACTTAAGGAGAAACAAATATTAATTTACCAATACTGAAGTTATCTACAGCCCTGATATAAATTGATCCTCATAAAAACCTTCACAACAAATTTCACGATCGCACTATCTTCTGCTAATTACACAACAAAGAGGAAATGTATTACTATGAAATTTTCACAGCAGAAACTTTAAACAGTATTCTTGATTCTGGGAGCATGGTGTCCTAAAATGAAGCAGAGAATGTTATCCTCAAAACTGAGAAACTTACAAGACAATGTTCCTTGCCGTGATTCAGCCAATGACCGGTGCGACCCGTTCGTATCAGCCTCTGCAGCTGGTTGGTCTTCACCCATATCAGCTCTTCCACCTGCCGATAGCCCCAGAGACGCAGACACTCTCGACCCAACTCCATGGCTCTGAAATTGACCAGATAAATAGAATATCAGGATTAGGCATGCAATTAAGTAAACAACATCACAACACTCATAACCAATTATGAACAACTACCAGCAAGTTGTGGGTCAGGAAAACAACAACTGAATCAGTAAATTACACGCTGCATAATATATGTCCCTGCCGAAATTGTAGATCTGTGGAATGGCATGAATGTTGAGGTTAGCATTTTCTGCATTATATTGAATAAATTTGCATAATTAATGAATTTCAGAATTTTGTGCAGAATTTTGGAAGCCCCCACCACGCTTGATCAGATAAAGCGAACAGAATCAAAATTCAACATACAACACGTTTGCAAAAATATGAGCTTATCATTACCTTAACCGTTGGCCCGATTTCAGGTTATTACTATTTTTCTCACGCTGAATATTAAATTGGGGTAAAGGTTGCCTTTCAAATCAATTTGCACCGGAATTATACCATATGAGTAATTTTGGTGCTCCCATTTTCTATTAACGTTTTATCTTAACACTGTTATACTATACAAATACAAATCTTGGCTCTCTTGGATTTCAACATACTGAGGGAAATTAGATACCCAAACTCGAATGATGGGACAAAAATGACGTCGAGTTCAAGAGGTATATGTTTGTAAATGCAGTGCACACAGACACCATGTGATCGATTTGAATTCGCAGACTTTACACATAGCGTACGCAAAGCTCGTTAGTCGTTCGATTAGAGATCGCTGTATGTAAGTTAATGATAAGTTATGAAATGGTGATGGAGAGGTTTTTAATTCATTTTGATTCGCTGTCAGTACGTTCGATTCGGATGAATTCACCCGTACGGAATTAATTCGCTGGGAATGCTGTGCGTATTTGGAATTTTTTAATTCGTTCCCGGTTCGTTTTGTCAATTCGTCATAGTTTGAAGGCCCCTTAAAGAGAAACACAGATTTTTTTTTTGCTTTCTCTTTTTTTTCTTCTTGACAGATGTCTTGATATGAAAACTTTTAATATTAATAATAATAAGGGGAGTCAATTTGACCCCCCCCCTTCAGATCTCCGGCCGCGGATCGCGTGATGCCGCCCGAAAATTTGCATGTGCAAGAGCCGGATGTAAACTGCACGACTGTATAGTAAAATTTCAAAAATTGATATTTTCTATTTTGTAAGTAAATTATATTATGCTAATAAGTGCATGAAATTATGTTTCGTCTATAACTCATTACAAACAGCTAGTAGAATACTAATTTTTGGTGAAAATATTCATTCTGACATTATCTCACAATTATCTACAAAAAAATTTGCCGAATTGGATTAATTTCTTATGTATTTATTGTTTTGTGAATTTCTTATGTATTTCCTTGTTTTTTCAACTTTTGTTTCTAATTGTTTTCGATGAAATTGTTTGGCGACACTTTTGCCATCATAAACAGCATTAAAATTAATCCATTTCAACAGTAAAAGCAAAAATTAATCATACATTTAATGATTTTTGGCTGAAAAGACAATTTGCATTGACTTTGTAAACAAATCATGTTTTTGAGCAATTTTGGGTTGCATGCATGTATGAAAAGTCACGCAGCGCGTAACGGTACTCCGATTTTCGCGAACGGTCTCAAAAGATGCGCAAGACTTGAAAGTAAAAAGTCAGCGAGCGACACGATCAAAAAATTTTGCGCGCGGCATGTCGCGAAATTCGGTCGAGGGGGTCAAATTGACCCCTTCCCAGTTAATATAGGGTAATTAGTACTGGTAAATTAATATTTGTTTCTTCTCAAGTACAAATTCAAGAAAATCCTTCCAGCTCTTGATGTACACTCTGGTTAGTGTATATATTGGCATATGTTTTCAACTCATTTGGTTATTGGGACATTTTTACTCCTCCCAATAATGTCACTGCCGTTAAAGTGTAGTACCAAAGTATCTTCACCTTGATGATGAAATTGGCCGTATGCATAAAAAATAGTATTGCTTTTTCTAGCCTTTCCTTGAATCCATATGCATAAAAAATTAGGATTGCTTGCAAGCACAGAGTTTTGAAACAAAGGTTGTTCTTGACAACCTGATAGTTTGCCCAAGGTTTGCAGGTTTGTCTGGTATGACAAAAACAAGAATATGCAAATTGATTCCAACATCATACACTCCAGAAATATCATTAGAATCGTTCCTCGATGGTCACATAAAGAACATCCATAATTTGTATACATTAGTGAAGTTATCTTTTGTAACTCCCACGACAGAAATGCTTCTCCTCTCACGCGTAATATTTTAATACATAATACGAACGCGCCTTTGTGCTCTCCATGAAGTAATGGACCGTGTATAAATAAAAAAAAAAACACTTGCCACGTCCTTCAAGCCAAAGATGGATTTCAAGCGATTGCTTCTTTTTCGTATGCCACAACATTTTGCTTGTGTTCAAACCGTTTTCTTGCCATTCGTGACAACCGTACAATAGCAACGTCACGGCGGTGCGAACAACAACAAAGGCCAGAATCCGCACGAGTCGAATAGGTATGGAAGAAGCCTCTATCTTCACAACTCACGGTCAACGGACATAAATACATTTTGAAACACCGCGCGTATCTTCCAGGATTGATTAAATCTTTAACCCCTTCCTGAATATTTCCCCATTTTCTCTTGATATAGCAGAAAACGTATTTCTTGATTTATTCTCGTTTTGTGCAGCTTTGGTTTGGTCTAAATACAGAGCATGGACATGTTTTAAACTCGAATGTCATAATAAGCAAAAGCGCTCAAGCTGTATTGAGGAGCTTGCAAAAACCCAAGAAATCTTGTCAAAACAAGGAAAAGTTCTTCTCATGCATACGTTTTTCAGCAATTTTTTCACCTCTTGCATGTAGCTTCATTTGCTTGACAACAATTGCGAGTGCTTGAACAATTCCTAACAAGTAATTGCTACTTTTTATGCATACGGCCCATTGTCTCTGTGCTGTCAAATTCATTCATTTTTTTTTTCATTACTTTTTGCCTTCTTACATTTCATATACTGTAGTGTCGTATAAAGGGAAATCCCACCAATTGCACACAAAGGGCTGAACTGGAGTCCATAGTGCTGGAAAGTCGACAGACAGTCATAAACCAGATGAAAATCTATGGTCTATTGAACAGCACTGTCTAACAGGCACCGGAAGATTGAATTATTTGGAAAGCACATAATATACAATCCCAACTGGTAATTTTATCATGATGAAAGGCAAGTAACTTCTAACAAAAGTAATACTGGTGTGGTAGGTTGAAGTGTCGAGCATGAATATTTTTGATTCCATTCATCAGCATAGCACTCCCATCCATACTTCAATTTGTTTCCCTTTTTTTGCTTTGATAGTTAGAGTTACCAAAAGTACAAGTAAGTTGCCTAATGTAGTTAAACGTGGCCTGTGAATTATACAGTGGGTTAAACTGTTTTTATTCCTCTCCAACTTTTAATTTTCTGTTATCTGAACATGGTGTATGTTGTCTATCTGAATTCCTAGTATTTCCTTCTGCTATGATTTTGCTGTGATTCCAAGGTCTTTTTTTTTCACCTTTTACCTCCATCGACCCACCCTGTGACCAGTTAAGCTCTGTAGCAGCTTTCTCTTGTTATGGTTTCAATTTGCAATGTTTGATCAAGCATATAAAAATCAAGATCTTAGTTTTTTTATCAATCATTTTTGTTTAAAAATTTAAAATTCAAAGATTTAGTACTTAAAAAACATAGGATTATATTCACATTCTACATCCAACAAAGACCCCTTTCCACTATGGTGGCGCAATGTTTTGGTGTTGATTAAAAAGATAAAATCATTATTCAATAAACAAATCTTTAAATTATCATTCAAAATCTGATTTTTTTATTTTTATTTGTAAAGGAAAATAAAAAATATCACCTTACCCTACATGTTTTTTTTACGCCAAATCAACATCACATAATTCCTACCTTATTTAAGAAATGGACTATTTCTTGTTCTCTCCATCATGTTGACAGGTGAACTAGGAAATCAGCCTGACGCGGTCCATCTCGTAGAACGCAGAGACAATCAAACGATCCAAGCCCAAATATCCGACATGAATGCCATAAACCACCGCAAAAATGATAGCCGTATATTCACCGCGCGATCGCAATATGAACTTTGAGTGTTTCTTTCACATGTGGGTTCCCTGCGTATCCTTCACTTTAGATCTCCTGTACTTTGAAATCATGATATGTGCCATAATGAAAATAACTGATGGATGCAGCAGTAGCTGACATTTGTGTTACATTTTGGTTGAAAGGATGCACTCAGAAGCAGCTACACTAAGCTATCATGAAATGAAGAGATTTCTCCATGCACAATTTGTGATTAAAACATTCATTGTTGATATCGTCAGTATGAAAACGAGAAAGGGTAACTCATACTACATTATGATGTTTCCACCAGAAAACGTTAAACCATATTAACACAATAATTGCACGGAAGTGTTCTGTGCGAAACACATGCTACACGGATTAATACGGATCTCATAATCACTCTGGCGAGGTGGTTATTGGCCTACGTTGATCCGATTAACTTTTCTGTTGAAACTGCAAACCGTGTCGGCCGGAAGTAGGACGTCACGCTGTCGTAACCCCAAAGTGTATTACAATCTAGCTGTCCCTTTTCGATTTTCACCAGCATAATACACCTGATCACTCATGATCAACAGTCCACTATTACTTTTTCTCACAGATTAAATAAACTGAATATGCTCCTGAAATTATCTAAGCTTATCACAATATGCCAGCAATTTACCCACAACCATTTGCGACATCAAACTTTCGAATTATCTTGACTTCTGATTGACATGGTACTTTGCTTGAACTCCAGACACGGAAATCAGATAATTTGCGCTCTGTTTGAAACAGGAATGTGTTAAAAAGTGATCTTTTAAATTCCGGAAAAGATAATTCTGTTTTCCAAACCTTTTTTCTAGTCTGGAAACACTGCTGTTTGCAAACCCAGAATGGTTTATGCCAATTGACTTTTGCTACAGGGATAGTGCTACTTTTGTTTCTCAACAGGTACACTGGCATAATTGACGTTTCAGGCACTCAGAAGGCGATATGTAGTACTCGTTAACAAAACCAACATACCCCTAACTAAGTCTAAATAGCTTTATTAGCTGAAAAATGTCAACTTGTTTCTCCCTTACCACGAAGTACATGTATACAGGTTATCTCGAATTGTGCTGCACAAACTATGTGGTGTGTGACACTTTTCTTACTCTCAAGTCAGTAGCATGGTACTTTGATACATTTGTAACATGCTTTCATCAGAAAGACTTTTCACTCTAAATCAAAATTGATCACATTTGATGTAGCAACTTGAAAAAATAGTACTTACTGTTGATAAAGTGCGAAAATTTGCATGTTTGTGAATGTTTTCTTGCACATTTTTATTTGAAGAATGGTGTCATTGAATTTCCAACAATCTACACCCTTTGGCTCTATCGCTATTCCAGCATTGATTTTTGAGAGGACAACATGATTTCTCAAGTTGATCATGAAAGAGAATATAAACCCATGTTTTTTGTAAAAAATTCTATCACAGAGTTTTATTCTTCCTTCATTTAATTTCAAACTGCCTGTTAAAAATGTGTATTATATGGGGAACAGAGCATTAGGCATATACTGCAGCATTTACAATTGTTTACTGTTTGTCTAATTTTCAGGGATTTCTATACATAGCCATGCTCATTCCAAGGGGTTACGCATGATTGTAATGAATATAAGAGTTAATATCCGGTAACCGTTAAATATTTGCTAATGTAGTCTAAAATACAAGAGACATTTGTTATCAAACTGCCCACTGTGTTCATTATAAAAATTTATACAAAAGTGTGGTGTCAATTCAATACTTTGATGGCAATTTGTCATCATTAGTCATCAATCATCATCATTGTTTCCCAAAATCTCGATCTATATTCCATTTAGCATTGTATACTTTGTTTCCTAGTTTAAAAAATCTGAGCTACATGATATTCCCCATGCTACAATAGTGTCTCTGAATACGGTGCTAAAACTGAAGGCCCTGAAAAAATTGCGGAGTTAAAACGATCATATGTGCTTTAAAAAAGGAAAATCATTGAGACCATTCCAGCTTTCCCATAGACTGCTGTGTGTGCAGAATTTCCATCGGCTGAGAATAAATAATGTGCCCAATTTGTATCTGCACATATCTGTAACTAGTGAAGCGTAAACTGTTCCAAACTTTTGTGTCTAGTGTTGTTTATTTGTCATTCAATATCACTGTCAATATTCAGAAAGCAAAGTTCGAAGCAATTTTTTAAACGGCTGTCGTCCACTGGTGTTATGTAGTGCTCTTTAAGTCAAATATTGATGGTTTACAAGGATATTTTGGAACATTGCTCTGCTGCTGGTTGCTCTTATAACAAGCAGCAAATGGATTATATGTGTCCTGTCACCACTTACATCCTGACAAAGTTGCAAAATTCAAATCTTAAGAAAAACTGTAACACTAGGAGTTTGTGTGTGAAATATTTAAAATCAGAAATATTGAGATTTCCCGTGTCTAAACAGGATATAGTGAGATGCTGCTTAATACAGGAACATTTCTCAGGTTCGCCGAAATCCCATTTTTCTTCCATACACTTCCATGGCATTTATGCCTTCTCGTATATACAAGATATAATGAGAACTAGGAACATTTTGATATTTTCAATATCTGCTATTTAACATTTAAGTGTATTCATGATTATTTGGTCCAGATTCACAATTCAGTTAGAACTGTTTGCCAAACCAATAAGATGCTCAGAACAAGTCAAAATATAATTACTTTATATGTAATGCAAATTCCTGTGTGCATATATTCTTTGTGTTTTTTAATAATCAAGCAGTCGTCTACATGGGACAAATATTTGGGGTCACCTGAACTTCTTCATTATAACAGGTTTGCCTGCATTTCTATCTGGTCTTCTGCCACGTCTTAAGTTTTTTCCATTTCTGACCAATCACCTTGAATCTATTGTATTTCCACGTTCTTCTACAAACTACTGCATTTGGAATTTAGAGGTGTACAGTTGAAAAAATCGGTAACACTAGACTTGACATGTAAAGTCTTGGTTTTGACTTTATAACTCCTTTTTGTCTTGGCAGTTTCTTATAGTTATCAAGTAGTTGAATTTGTGAGTTCATTTCTGTCCAAAGCAAATAGCCTATGTGGAAGCCAAAAATGATCTACAAACCATTAAGACCCTAAATGGTTTTGAATATATTTGAATTATCTCTCTTT
>JZLH01S0629296.1:111662-138508 GCA_001188425.1 Eucidaris tribuloides | reverse complement strand
GGAAAGGGAATAAGATAAACAATATAAATGTAACATTAGTTTTTACATTGGAGCAAGTTTAAATACGATAACCTTTTGACCTTTACCTTGACCTTGATTTTAACCATCGGGGTCAAATTATATTGAGCCGAAAATCAGTGTACGTTATATTCAATACCTCTTCTACAAAATATTAAAAACCTGGAAATATATTATTTTTTGTTTGGTTTCTATCTTGTTTGTAAGCTGGCACATCTGATGCTTCCTGAATTTATACAGTCCCACACGTAGACTTTTATGTTGCTATGTGCGTAACTACTCTCAGATACCTGTGCATGCATGTATGCTTTTACCCAAGAAACTGTGACCGGCTTTATCACATTTCTTTCAAGATAATGCTTACCATGAAGTTGTAATGCTACCAGATAACTACTGAATCTAGCTTACTTAGAAATTTTGTGCTGAATTCATTTCTGAAATTAGAAATGCAAAATATGCTTCTGTTTGTTAGATATGTCATAATTTTTTTGTATGGGTGTGTTGCAGTGAAGTTTAATCTGGGCATATGTTATCTCAGTTCTAGACCATGCAACTTTTTTGACCCCCATAGTATACCCATTCTCCGACTGTTTTGTCTCCGGACATACTAACTTTGCCTTAAATCAAAACACTTTTATTATTCAAAGCAGTTGACCAAAGATAACTTAGTTTCCTTATCAATATAAAGATGGATTTAATAATGTATATGTCTGGAAGCCAGACTAGGGCATATGTTGCCTTCAGACCAATTTCATAATAAATGCAAATTTTATGCATACTATTCTGTCTGACAAAGGTTGCTCTTAACAACCTGATAGCTTGCTGGAGGCTTGCCAGACATAGCAACAACTAATATATGCATATTGCATTTTTGGTATTGAAAATGTATTCATAAGAACAGGTGGGTAGTTCTAGAAGAGAAAATATCCATAAATTATACATTATGAAATAAGTAGATTGTACAGGGTGTGTTTTCGATATTTGTGAGAGTAGTTGTGCACATATCCAACATTAAAATCTATGTGTGGGACTGTATAAATTTCAGGAATCATCAGATGTGCCAGCTTTCAAACAAGATAGAAACCAAACAAAAAATAATATATTTCCAGGTTTTTAATATATTGTAGAAGAGGTATTGAATATAACATACACTGATTTTCGGCTCAATATAATTTGACCACCATGGTTAAATTCAAGGTCAAGGTAAAGGTCAAAAGGTCATCATACTTAAACTTGCTGCAATGTAAAAAATAATGTCACATTTAGATTGTTTATCTTATTCCCTTTTCAATGATACCACTCACATCAAATTGGGACCACCCGTTACCGCGCAATGGCCATTAGAAAATTGGCAGTTACACCCATTTTGGCCGAAAATGCTAATAAAGGGCGTGTCATAGCGCAAGAACCGTAAGGCGGACTGCGCTATAAATTGAAATTCTGGCTTGTATGATGTCAATTACCCAATATACCAAATATGAGCAAATTTGGAGTCGGTACCATTTAAATTTATTTTTATTTTGGGTGATTTGACACGGAATGACCCAATAGCATTATTATTACTAACTACTACTACTACTACTACTACTACTACTTCTACTACTACTACTACTATTATTATTATTATTATTATTATTACTATTATTAGACCTACATGTATTAGCGGTATTTTTTTTTATTGTGTGTATTATGTGGGCATGTGGGTGTATGTACGGTGTGTCTGTGTGTGCATGTGTGTGTCATTGTGTTCGTGCTTATGTCTATGTGGCTGTGTGTTGGTGTGTGTGTCTGTGTACGTGTGTCTGTGCATGTGTCTGTGTGTGTCACTCTGTGTGTTTATGACAGTGACTTGGTGTCTGTCCATCTCTTTGAATGTGTGAAGTGACCAACTAGGACAATGGATTTACCCAAATAATCTCTTCAGACGAATTAAAACAGGATTTCTTTCACGATTTCTGATTTTTTTTGGAGAAAATTGCCGGAAAATTTGTAGATACATAAAAAAAACCCTCCTCTCCATCAATATACTTCCCCCTATGGAATTAAGGTCATTTCCCTGTAGGTATCCCCAACAATCTATGGATGCATGGCTAAAATACCCTTCGGTAGGGGGTTTCCCCTATGAGTAGCAGCCTTGACGTCATATCTTTGCGATCGGGCTCGTCCATGAATATTAAAAGTATTTTTTGTCGTCGCTAATTGCGATGGTTTTTGTGAAATCCAAATTTATCGCAAACGAAATTAGCGATGACGTTGCGATTGGTTTGGATTTGCGATCAATTTGGCGATGATCGCTAAAATCGATGTTAGTGAAATCGGCGCCAGGTCAATAAAAGTGGGAGGGATACCTGAGGAGGGGTCATGACGGTGGCAGCCAGCTTGCTGTCCAGTCGTTGTAGCATCGTAGGAACTGGCTTCTTGGTCATGTCTACATCCTCTGGCTTGCTAGCCTCTTCTACCTCATAGTGCACGTACTGAAATTATGAAAGACAAAATAATACTAATAAGTAAATAATCAACGTTGGTGAAGGTGATGGATCAAACTATCACTTTTGATCTGGATGAACAGCTGTCTTTCCCAAGCAAAGTTAAGGAATGGTAGCATATACATTCGGATCAAATCGCAGAGGGGGTGATTTTTTGTTCTTTTGCCTGAAACCAAAAGGTGATTTTTAATTTAATTTATATTTCACATTTGAAACTATTTAACTGTAGACTCTATGGAGAGAAAAAGATATTTCCTGTTATATGTGAAAGAAAAGAAATGTGTATTTACAAACAATATTTGTAATTGAGGTGCCAGTGGCTGACCAGCTGAAAGGCAACTGATAGTCCAAATTCATAGGGTGCAATGCACATTTATTTTGCATATACTCAAAATTATTAACAACACATTGGGACTCTATGGAATGAAGTGATCAGCGTAACACAAAAGTACTGTTGCTTGAAGCCAATCTCAGTGTACAAATACACTGAACGACTAGAAATCTTAACTACACAAATGAAAAATTAAACAACAGCCATCTACAGTACATGGAAATTACAACAAAATGAAATAACACATATCGTATTTGCCGGTGTATTAACCGAACTTATTTTCCGTCGGGGAAAAATCAGAAAATAAGGGGTGCAGTATATACACGGGTGCAAGCAAATGTCCATTGAAATGCCCAACATAATTTACTTTAATTATCATAGTTTAACACGGCAATAGTTTCCCTAATCATTCTTGCCATTAAAAATAATAAAAATAAAGTATTTTGTTTGTGACAGTTCTTAGAAGATAAAGCTTTTTTGCCACATGCGCCCGTGTTGCGTCCCCACTCTCATGCCATGCAGCCCGTTAAGAAGCTGAACATCACTATAATAAAAGTGGGGGGTTGTTTTTGACCGTCGGACATGAATGCCGCTAATATTTAGTTCCGTATTATGGTCAAAACGAACTAAATATTAGCGGAATTCATGTCTGACGGGTAAAAAACAAACCCCGCCGACCATTCGTTTTTGACCATAACAACGGAACTAAATATAGCGGCATTCATGGCGCGATGGTAAAAAATTAAACATTCGCAGAAGATCATTTAAACGATCAACGGAGCCAAATAAAGCTACTCAATAAATAATGCGAACCCCCACCATTTTAAAAAGAGAAAAATCCTACTGAAAAAAAATAAATAAAATTGCGAGGTCAAAATTACGGCGGTGGCATGTATACACTGGGTGGCGTTTATACTTCGCAAAATATTTACCGACATATATCTCAAAGAGAGTTTCAGAAGAGTGACAGCACCACATGTGGGTGAAATGTTATACTGGACTTCATTAGTCAGAATTTAGTAGGTTTTCTCAGTAATATAGGAACATATTAATGGGCTTTTAGTTAAAACATCATACTCACTTTACATGTGTCCATATGAAAACATGTGTTGAGGAAAGAACAGTCTCCCAGTGATTCTACGAAAAAAAGTACAATTAGTATGTTTCACACATGCATTCATTTAACATAAAAAGATAGTATATAAATATTTGGTTTGAAATTACACAGGGCAGGTTATCAATATCATGTTATCAGCAACACACAAGCATATAGTTCCAGAAATTTAAAACAAATAAGCTTGCACTGATCCAATATTCATCCATTTGTGATGCATAATTAATCGTACTTTTAAACAAACAGTGTAATAGTTGACAAAATTCTTTGACTCCATCCCTCCGCCATGACAGTTAATCAATAATTTAATAATTGTAATAAATGAACCCACTGAATAACTCATGAAATAAATAGAAAAATAAAAAAAATAAAATAAACAAATAAATATTCAATAAAGACAAATCAATTACAAGTCCCATCAGGGGCACGTATAGCTACGTTAATACATGCAAGCAGATTTACAATTTAACTTCAATGGTGCTGTTTCTTTCCCTTTAATCGAAAAAGGACCATACAAAATGGCAACACTTACCATCTGTATGTTTATTGATGATTCTCTTGAAATGAAGCTGGAAAAAACAAATGATACACAGCCACTATACAGTCAGTACTTGATAACATGCTGTAAGCAATGAGCTTTTAAAAATATTTTTCAGTCTTTCTTCATAAAGAAGTCACCCAAAAGCTTGTTTTGTACACCATCAACCACATAGACAACTATCATTTACAATATGAAATTACAATAGAGAATAAATGCAATCAACTTTATGTAATATACAAAATGTCAAATACTACAAATCAGAAAAAAAAAGTTTCAGGCACAAGTCACCCCACCTCTGCTACAGGAGATTCACACAAAAATACAAAGTTAAATTGGTGACATGTATGCTTTTAATATTCAGGAGTAACTGGACCACAAACTTTGACTGAATTTGAAATCTGGGTTTGAAATTTGCAGCAAATTTTTTTTGTGAGAGAGTATATTCCTTGCTAATATCTACTGATATATGAATGCATATAAATGTAGAAACTTACAAAAGTATGATTACAATTATGATTGTGATTAACTTGATGACTTTAAGAAATCATTAAGTATAATGGATCAATATTTTTTCCACTAAACATGCTCAGAAAAAAAATCCAACAACAAAAGTAGAGATCATGGAGTATCAGGTGCTGTATTGCTATTTGATTGTACAGAATAGCTTAACAGTATTGTTTACCTTATTACATTCTGAAGACCCTGATAACTTTTTGCATTCATCTCGAGTTCCATGTGAACAAAATTCCTGAACAGTACCTGGAAATAAAAAGAAGCAAGCAAAAACAAACAACAAAACAGACAAATATACATGAAAAACACTACAGACTTTAAACCCTCACCACACAAGAAAAAAATGACAAAGGATTTATTTCAGTAGTCAGTGGTTCTGCATTTACCGAAACATTATCAACATTGAAGAAGTTGGTGAATGCCAGTGAAATGTATTGATGAAATGGGGAATCCCTATAAACCGAGGTCCAATAGACTAGAGTTTTGTATGGTAAAAATGAGTGGCGTATCTGATATACAAAAAAAACTCATGATCTAGAGCTTAAAAGAAGGATTGGCAGTTTAATCTCTTTAACTGTAGTTAGAATACCTAGCTCAGTCTCCCTTTCTTTCTTCATTTAAAGGTTCCAGAAAATACTCATGAATATGAGTTTTAAAGACAGTGGATCTCATTTGCAAACATCCCCACAGACCAGGAAAGGATAACCCATGCCCTTACACTATTGATGAAGGGCATGTCTGTGAAATCTGGGGGTCAGTATTTACCTAGAATTTGGAAAATGTGAAAGAAAAACAAGAGCCGTTTATTGTACGTTCTATGGTAGGATTTTTTTTTGCAGGAAAAAAATTCAAATCAGAGTCTAACGGTCACTATAATTCCACTAAAACTGAGTTTCTAGCTTCCATATTTTGCTAAAGGTTCCCAGAAGACATTTTCTTTTAAATGCCATTGTATTTACACAAGGTTAATTTTTAGGCATGCAAAAGAGATGCCCTGCCTTTAATCGATAGTTAATCCTTTTTTGAAAACCATTCTATCCAAAGTTACCTAAAAAGTAATCTAATATTAAAATAATAGTGAATTTATAAATAAAAGATTATCATTTCTCAGCCACTTTTGCCCCAACAACAACAAAAAATCTCTGAAACAGCATTGGTGTATCACGTGACCCTCTGACATCATCTACAGAACACCGCATCCAGCTTTCCTGTGCTGCTAGCTTGACTTGTGTGATACTCGCACACATTTTGCAAGGTCTGTAGCCAGTGAAATAACAAACTTCAACAAGGTCATATTTAATTTTTCTTATGTCATACTGGACCATCTATGGATTGATATTTTACTCAATCTACAAAAAACTGATGTGAAAATTATCACTATGATAATCGCAAGTGTGATTATCTGCACTAAAATCATCAATGCTCAACACAAATTGGAGTAAGAACTCTGGGGTACTTTCCTGAACAGGGCAAAAGTTTTACTAACCTCCTTTTGATTTGAACGTCTCAGCTACTGATGCCTCTTTAGCTGTCGGTATACTCAGCAGTTCATGTAACTCCTGACCCATCTCTTTGCTCTACCAGATATCAATAAATACAAAAATAAATCAATTATTTACTAACAACTTGTGCTACTACTACATGTACTACTACTACTACTACTACTACTACTACTACAGGCAAACCCCTTTATAACGTGCACGGGTATAGCGAGGACCCGCTTAAAGGCACTGTGTAACAATGTTTCCAGTTTAAATATCTGAGCTGCATGATTCCCCATGCTACCAGTATCTCTGACATGGTCTAAACAGGCGCAGCGATACGGAGCAATTAACTCCGCGATAAGACATAAAAGCTTTTGAATTCGTAACGGTCATAGAAGCACTGTGCGAAGCTAAGGAGAACAACTCCCCAAAATTCACCTTCGCGTATCTCCCTTATTTTTGGTTGAAATCCCGTGAAACTTCCCAGATGTGTCTAAAATGGTTATGACATGCTGCATATGAATTTTTAATGAAAATGCTTGTGTATTTTTCGAGATATTGTTATTTACCTGTTTGCTTCCTCTATGAAAAGGGTTCACGAATCAATCCCGACACAAGTCTGCTCTGGTATGAATATGCAAATAATTAACATATTGCTAGTCTGTATACCCCAGACTCACTACCTGAGAAGTTACTAGTTTCGTCAAAATCGGCACAAATAAACCACCACTTTTATGAGAAAACGCTGGGAATGCACACCTATGAGCTAGACAGAGCTTCCTAATGCGCATGCGTTGTCTGCCGACGTCACCCTTGTGAGCTTATTCCACCAATCAGCTGGGCTATCGCACTGCACTGCATGCATTCTGCAGCGAGCTGCACTGGCCGTGTGTGGCAAAAGACACGTGTGCATGTATGTATGAGCCGAGTTACTTGCACTGGATATCCCCATGTTAAATGTATCCTCATGTTTCGAAGCAGATTTCCGCAGTTTCCTGATTCATATTCCACATCACGGTAAACACAGACTCATAAGATATATTATTTAGTGTTCACAATCAATATGACAGCCCCGTTCATTAGTTTTTATTAGTACTATATCTTTGCATTGACCAGATGCGTTTCGGCTGACTTCCCGACTTCGACTTTGTTGTTGTACACGCTAACACAGTGCTGCACAGTTCCGTGCAGCACGCTGGACGTCTCGTACAGACAGTACTAACTTACCTGTGCATGACAGGAAGTCAACAAAGATTTGACGGGTCCGAATGACAGTGATTTCGATTCAATTCCGACGCAACCGTTTGACATAAAATTAAGAAAACATATTTCGAACAGAGTATGAATACACTTTCACAAATCATATACCAAAGTTTTAGATTTGCGCAATGAAGAAAAATATGGAAAATAACACCATTTTTACAGACCAAATTTTTTTTTTTTTAGCTAAGTTTGTGCACTGTTTTCACAGATTTACCTCCAATGAAACAAAAAATACTGAGTATTGCAAGTTAGAGAATGTCTTCCTCTTCAATTTGATATATAAAGTTTATTATTTGGTGGTTTTTCAGGCGAGATATCGCGATTGTCCTGCGACACTTCTCTAGCGGTTTGGCTCAAACAAGATGTTTACTTTATGCAAATTAGGCAGTGCTGGCAAAAGCTTTTCGCAAGTTAATTGCACCGTATCGCCGTGCCTGTAAAAATGAAGCCCTGAAAAAATTGCAGTTTAAAATGATCATCAAGTGCTTTAAAAAAGTAAAAATCATTGAGAGACCATTCCAGCTTTCCCCCATAGACTACTGTGTTGCAGAATTTCCTATCGCCTGATAGGAAATTAATGTGCCAATTTGTATCTGCACATATTGTACTAGTGACAGCATAACTGTCCAAACTTTTGTGTTCTAAGGTGTTTATTTGTTCATTCAAAACACTCTCAGATATGTCAGATAGCAAAGTTCGACAATTTTTCAAACGTGTCTTCCACAGTGTTATATAGCGTCTTTAATACAAGGACATTTCTTGGGTCCCAATTTTTCTTCCATAGACCTCTGTGTATTATGCTTCTCATATAACGAGATCAGCTATAGCAAAATTTCAGCTATGGCGAGGTAAATTCCCCACCTTAAAATCAAGAAAAACAAAGGAAATTGACCCTGTTATAGCGAGCATCCACCTCAGGTTACGTTGACTAGCGAGCGCAACCAATGTTTTGAGCTGTAAAATGAACCCCTTTGCAAGAGTTGATCAACAAGTCCGGCGTGCTACACCACCGCGCGCGTTGTACACACTTCCTATCACAGCACGAAGACCCGTGTCACTTAACTATAACACACGTGTTATAGTTCAGTGGTGCCTGCTAGCACATGTAACTGGGTGACATATCCTTCCCGCCCATTGTATCATTTTCGGTGAAGGAGAAGTTGAAATCATCATTCACTTACATTTTCAGCTCTGCTGTTGCCGTTCAATGACTTATTTAGTTAGTAAATTAAGTTGTATATATTTACAAAACAAGAGAAAACCTTGCAGTAGCGGTAGAAATCTTGTTACATTAATATGTAGTCCCATATGCATAAATTTGTGTGTGTTTTCATCATGTACTTTTGTAGCGAGCAATCGGCTATAGCGAGGAAAAATAGTGGATCCCGACGTCCTCGTTATAACGGGGTTTGCCTGTACTACTATTATCATTATTGTTATTATTATTATTACTGTATTATTATTGAAGTAAATTCTGATTCATAAATTTCAGCAAACAATAATATAAATCAGGTAAACTGGACTTACATTTGAATATGACGAGAATGTTTCGCGTCCTATCCAGGACGCTTCATCAGCTCATCTGAAAATTTTCGCCACCATTTCTGATGAGCTGATGAATCATCCCAGATAGGATGCGAAATGTTCTCGTCGGATTCAAACATAAGTCCAGTGACCTGATTTATTTTATTGTTTCTCCTCCTCCTCCTCCTCCTCCTCTTCCTTCTCCTCCTCCTCCTCCTCTTTCTTCTCCTCCTCCTCTTCCTTCTCTTCCTTCTCCTCCTCCTCTTCCTTCTCCTCCTCCTCCTCCTCCTCCTCCTCCTCCTCCTCCTTCTTCTTAATATAATTATAGTAAATGCAAATGTAGACCTTTAAGTTCTTTAAATGATGATACAATGCACAAGCAAAAGTTACACATTTGCATCTCGAAGCTAAATTTAAGGTATCAGTAATCTCTCAAACCTGAAGAATTACTTTGCTGTTGTACATTGTACAACCAAAGTATTCTTATGAACAGCTTCCCAACAAATTGTGTTTGGTCTTGTCACTATATCTGTGCTATGTTTCAGCTATTTTTCTGCATTGCTATTGGTAGATTTATAAGGTAATAAATACATTTTAAATTACGACAGGGTACAATAAAAAACTAACAACACATTAATTTTGGATTGCATTTTAAATAGTTTACACCATCACTACGGCCATGAGCCATTGCTCAGCTTAAAGTCATTTACATATTTGTTCAACTTTAAAGGAAGTGGCAAATGGCATAAACTTACATTTTCTCCTGGTGGGTTTTTTTTTTTTTAGATAGACCTATCATCTACAAATGCCTCAAAAATCACACTCTCTGAAACGCTTCCATTCTAAAAATATTTGTGAAAAATAAAAAAGTCTGGGACATTTTGCCACAGGAAAGTTAAAATGGGGAATTCCGTGAATTTATTGGACAAATCACAAATTATATCAAATGTGGCTCTATGGCGAATCATATATCATTTTAAACTGTTTTGAATGGGTATGAATCATGAAGAAACAATGGGGACATCATTTCTAACTCTAAATTTACGTTCTTCAAGCACGCCTCTAGGGAATCAGAAGACATACATAAATACCCACATGTGGGACTACTGTGACTAAATCTCATTTTATAAAAATTAATTTATTCTGCAGTTTTTGTCCCATGCCAAAGCCTGCTTCTCATTGTTGGAAAGTAAATAAAGCCCCAACATATGCATACTAATATCTAAAAGACATTAATAAACGCAAATTTTGTGTGCATGGACACAACATGTAACGTAACTAACCGTAACGTAACTAACCATTGTTTTTGATGTGTCAGTTAAAATGAAAAGCATTTATCAACTAAGTTAGTATATTCAAATGACTTATGCAGATTGCCAGAAATAGCATGAATACCACAGTTTGTTTTCAGTTTGGAAAACAGGTTGAGGAAATTTGCCGGAGCGAGACTGTCATTTTTTTCAGCCTCTTTACGTAACTAACTAACCAGTAATTAAATGTTTGCCTTGTTATTACGCTCACTGAAACTGTCTCATGATCTGCTTGATGTTTGATAGGTAGGCCAGTTCTAGAGAATTGACAGTACCAAAACAGAAAAATAAAGCGCAAGCATATTCATGTATAAGCCAAATGTTGATGTAAAGTTGTCATAAAGGTAACGTAACAATGCACGGGAATGGCCCAAATAGCTAATCTTTTATCATTTTTCTTTTTTCAGATTTGATTTTGTTTTCTAATGTCTGATATGACAACACTGTACTTTGTGAAAGACTGATAAAAAGTGTTTGATCAATCAAAATTATACTTTGGCTTTACAGGCAGGGAATGTCATTTGCTCCCCTGCCACAGCACAGCTAAACATCACTTGTGCCCTTCGAATATTTATGAAGGACATATGTGGGAAATCTGAATATCAGTGATTACCTAGAATTTGAAAAATGCACAAAAAATGTCATATAGTAAGTGGTCTATACTAGGAATGTTTGTCTCTTGGAGACGGTAATTCAAATCAAAGTATAACAGTCACTATAATTCCTCCAAGACTGAGTTTCTTGCTAATATACTCTAGTAAAGGTTCTTACATGGTACTTCCCTTTATATGTACCAGTGTATTTACTACACAATGTTAATTTTTTGGCATGCAAACAAGATGCCCAGCTTTAGAAAGTTCATAGATTTAAGAGATAAAAAACCCTGCTCTAACCTCCTGCTCTTTGAATGAAGTGGATGACAGGAGCCCTTCCAAACTGAAATCTTCCTCTTCTTCCTGGGATTTGGTACGGACGACTTTGGTGGTCACTTCCTGTTCTGAATCTGACCTGTAATGACATCAACACAATGCGAGTGAAAATTTTGCACTGACAGTGCTACAAATTTGAAGAAAAAAAATCTGGAAAAAAATCTAAGACTTTTTTTTTCAACTACTTCTTTTTATTATTTTGATATATAAAAAGAAACACAAAAGCAAATGTCAATACTGGCTGATAAGCTAAAAAAAAAAACACACACTTCTTGTTATATTAAAAAATTGATCTGCTACAATTTGACCCTTATATTGGATTTTTCTCTTGTATTTACAAATTGCTAACACTAATTTTAAAGGCATAATTTACCAATGATCCCAGTGTAAAAATATGAGCTTTCTAATCCTACCTGTTATAAGTGTCTCTGATAAGGTCTGAAAATGAAGCCCAGAAAAAAATTCGCACTTTCAACCAATCATTACATTCTTTAACAGAGTGAAAATGTATGTGTATCCAGTTTTGCCATGTCCCTTTCCTCTCGTAGACTGCTGTGTTACAGGTTAGGGGACATACACTGAATGCATAAGTCACAAGTGAAGTTCATCCATACATATCTTGCCAGTGGCAGCATAACTCTCCAATATTTTGTATTCGTAAGATGTTTATTTGTCCATTTCAAGAACTATTTTGTAGCTCCTGAAGATATCATAGTTCAACAATTTTTTTTTAATTGATGCTCCATAGGCATAATGTAAAATAGAGTCTTTTAAAATCATTAAGTAGTTAGCTTTAACTGCAAAAGTTGACTAAAGGAGCTTGAAGAAGAGATACCTACCCTTCTTGTTTCCTCTTTCGAGACTCTGTGTCAGGTTTGCTAGGCTGGCTGCCAGTACTAGATGAAACAGCACTCTGAAATTAAAATAACACACAGAATAGAAACCAATAGCAGGGCTCCACACTAACATTTTTTTTACTTGCCCTTCGGGCAAGTAAAATATCACATTTTAGAATTTTTCTTGCCCGAATGACAAATTTACTTGCCCAAAAAAAATACAATAAAAATAATTACAAATTATTACTTCTCACTAAATCTTACAAGTAAGGCCTTTTTAATGGCATTGGAAGTTTACTATTTTATTTTTGGAATTTGTAAAAGAATAAAGATATTCATGAATTAAACAATTACGTTCTATGGTAGGAATTTTTTTCTCGCGAGAAAAAAATTCAAATCAGAGTCTAACGGTCACTATAATTCCACTAAAACTGAGTTTCTAGCTCTTATATTTTGCTGAAGGTTCCCAGATGGCATTTTCTTCTAAATGCCATTGTATTTACACAATGTTAATTTTTAGGCATGCAAAAGAGATCCACTGCCTTTAAGGAAGCACAAATCAGTCATGATAATTTGGAGAAGCAATCAGTAATTTCTGTGTAGCTTTATATAATCAGATCAGCAGAATTTATCTAACATCACATCAATTTAAATTTAATAAAAGCCCTGTCACAAATGTTAAAGCAGAAGAAAAATCTATAGGTGTACACTAGTTTTTTTAAATTTATTCGAAGACTTGCCACACTTCATCCAAACATCAGTCTCTTGACTCTCTTCACATTTTAATAAATGACAAAACATGTTTTAGTGAACTTGCAGTAGGTGGTTCACTGAACATTGAATCATAAATTGTAACAGATTTCCTTTCAACACTACAGTTATCTGACCATTCCAACTGATTCAATTCCATTGGGATTCAGTTGGGAAGCCAGGAGTAGTCACACTCCCTTGACACTCATGTTGCTTGTCAATAATTGTCAAATCATGTTCAGACTGCACAAGGTCATTTGGCAAATAAATGCCGGTCAACACAATCAATAGTACGCTGGGCCTGTGACACTGTCTTACCAGTTTTTTGCTGTTGTCATTGAGGTTGAATTTTGGAGGACAAAATCCATCTAATAATATGATGTGTCTTTATGACTAAGTCTAACTAGTAACATGTGTTGAAAAGTTGAACACTTTTTATGCAAGCTCCGCGCCCGATAGGATGCACAGACTTCACAGGCAACAACGGTGTAGGTCCAGGCAAGTCAAGCCAGGTGACAAGGCTAGGACAATGGCAATCTGCTGATCATCAAGTAGTGACCGAGTATCGAGTTTGGAAATAATTTACATTTTCCGTCCAAGGTATTCCAAACTCTCCAAACAGATGCCAGTATTTGTTTATATTCATGGTGAATGTGATAATTTGGAGAACATAGAAGTAAACTTCCGATCGGCCTTTGTGCAATTGTGGAATGTACCGGGTTCGTACCCGTGCACACACAAATGTTAACGAACGGGACTACATAAAAATTTACGGCACCAGCAAACAAGGCAGAGCCTGTGTGACAGCTGAGAGAGCTAGAGCTGATTTGTGATTTGCGATCGATCCGATCGCAGAGATATTGACGAACACACACACACAAGCGCAGCAGCAGTAAACACACACATAGATTACTTGCTTGGATTTTCCGTGCGCCAGCTAGGTACGTACATGTACGTGTAGCATCGCATCAGATCTGGTATCGAGAACTGCCACACTTCCCGCTCAGCTAGCAAGCAAGCAGGAGTGGCGCGGCTGTTTCTCTGAATAATCGCTTGCGTTTTTAATCACAAATATCAGAGCGCAATTTCAGAGCTTGACAGAACGAAAGTGCTTAGGTTTTTATTTTTGCCTCAGACAATCAAAATTTACTTGCCCGATCGGGCAAGTAAATTTTATCATTTTGATATTTAACTTGCCCGACATAAGATTTTACTTGCCCCGGGCAAGCGGGCAAGTGCTAGTGTCGAGCCCTGCCAATAGCATTAAAGGGACATGACAAGATTGTTAGTCCTCAAATTAGGTCACAATGCTCCCAGAATGAGGTATCATGGTGAAAGTTTCTGCTGTGAAAATTTCATGGTCATACATTTACTTTTTATTGTGCAATTATTTAGAAAATGTGACAGTGAATTTTGTTGTGTAGTTTTCTATGGAATCAATTTCTATCAGGGCTTAGATTAATTCAATACTGGTAAGTGATAAACTAATGCCTGTTTCTCCTCATGTAAACAAATTCAAGACAAATCCTCCCAGCCTGAATACACAATCTAGCCAGTGTATATATTGGTATATGTTTAACTCAGTTGGTTCTTGAGGAATTGTTCACTTCTGCCAATCATGTCACTTCCTTTTAAATGTAAGTGAAACCATTATACTACATGTATAAGACTCTATCAAATGCAATTATGTAGCCAATCAACCTCGTTATCTAAATTACAATTAAAAACAAGCAGAAAAGGAGAGGCACAATGAACAAACATGTTAAAGGTAAATGGCATGATTGGGGGCAGTCCTCAACTTGGGCTGAAATTATTCTAGAATCAAGTGAACTATGCAAGGATTCTCCTGTGAAAATCTTGTAGTCAAACGTTGACTTATTCTAAAACAACTAATGTCAATATCCCTCGTGGCAGGCAAACCTGTTGTGTAGCTCTCTATAGCTGCTATTTTATTGGGGCATGAGAAAATTACAATAATATGTTCATGCTTGATTCTCCTTCAGTAAGCAAATTAGAGACAAATCCTTCTAGCTGGGAGATCCACTCCAGCTGGTGTATAGTTGGTATTTATTTCAACTCATTTGGTTGTTGAGGCATTTTCAAGTGTTCCCAATCATGTCACTAACCTTTAAGACAGCAAAAGAGATTAAACATTTGTAAATAATTCCAGATAGTTGTACTTACAAAGATGTACAATTGTACAATTATCCAACATTGCAGACTTAAGAAGATAAATTGAAATGTACATTTGTTCTGAGTCTGTGTTGCAAAATCTCTTGAAACACAGCAGGAAAAAACAAATGTCATTATTGCTTTATGGTGCAAAACAGATGTGACCATCTCATATATTTGAGTTATCACTTTTAGAAGCACCAACAACATTGATGTGACTTACTTTACTTTTCAATTGTTCAGTCTAAGAAACTATACAGAAGTTTCAAAAGTCTTCAATATCTTGATCTCAAACTACCCAAGGCTGTTGCAAGACTAAATTTTATAACAGTGAGAGTGTGACACTTAACCCTAAACCCATTGAAGACTAAACATGACATATCTCGTCATGAGGTCTAAGGGAAATGAGTGTTAGAGCAAAATTGAACTGTCTTCAATGGGTTAATTAACCCTTGAAGTGTTTCATTCGCCAATTTGCACAGATCAATAAATGCAAGACAATCAGTACTGATAGGGATTTACTAATCCCTCTTAATCCTCTTACTCAATACAATACCCTTCTCATAGTTCCAATAAGTCATTCACACCTTAAATGCATGAAATATGTGTACCTAATTGTGCAAAAACTGCACACTGATATGAGAAACATAAATTGAACTGGATTTTTTTTATTGCTGCAAATAAAGAGTTAAGAAGAAGATTTTAAATTATGCGTGATACAATGGGTCGTCAAAAAGTCATCCAGCCAAAAGAAAACAAAAAACTCCCAATAAAGTAAAACAAAAACACCCCCCCCCCATTTTTTTCTTGCAAAAATAAATAAAAATTGAAAATGTACCCTTAAATAACAAAATCACAACACACACACAATCACACATGGATTTAGATTGACCATTGATGACCTATTAGTGTAAATATTAATCAATTAGTCTAGTGGGAATTACATAACATTTTCTGCACTCCCAGAAAAAACAGAACCGTAAAACAAACCTTATTGTGCAGAAGCAATGGGGCGTGTGATTGAAAAAAAAACAAAAGTTCAAAATAAACTTTGACTTATGCTTTTTCAAATGATACATTACGCAAACATATTTTTTCATGCATCTCTCTGAGTACCAAGACTTAAAAAATTTTATGTCAAAAACCATTTGCCATTTGTTGGCTTTGACACTGTGCAAACCATGAAGAAAAGAGATGGACAGGTAGTGTGCACAGTGTCAAAGCCATAAAGTTTTGACATTAAACTTTTAAAGTAATGGTACTCATAGATACATGAATGAATAAGTTTGCTTTATGTATCATTTGAAAGAGCATAAGTCAAAGTTTATTATAAACATTTATTTTCAATCATACTCCCCATTGCTTCTGCAAAATAAGCCTTTGTTTTAGAGTTCGTTTTTTCTGGGATGCACTGAATTGCAATATATGAACAGTTGGTTAGATGAGCATAAAGATCAACTGCAGTTATCTGATTCACATTAATCTACCTTTGATGAGAGGACATTTGATCCATCTTCCTGCTTTAGTCTTGATGACAGTGGTGTAGTTGTAGACACAGTCGCTTCAGACAGGCCAGGCCCCGGCTGGGAGGATGAACTCACACTTGATGTGACGGAACTGCTTGACAGGAGGCTAGCCGAAGTATGTGTTGGTATTCCAGTAAGGCTGTCTGTGAATTTCAAAATAACATTTAGAATCACATAGATTACACTAACATGGATGTATACAGTATTTTTCTGGTCGGGACGTGATCATAATTTTATGGACCTTTGCACAATTTTCTGGGTGGGTCATGATCATAATTTGTTGGACTTTTTTACAATGTACGACCCTCCTGACCGCCCCCTGCATACACCCATGACTTACTGCAAATATTGATGGTATTTTCCCATCCAAGCTTTAGATAATAACAAAAACTCTGATATGTATCAGATTATCGATAACTCTCCAAATAAGCCGACCAAGGATAAATGCAATGGAATCCGTCTCCATAATATTGGGAGGCTTCTCATTGAACAGTATCGACATGGTCGGTCAGCCCAACCAACGAGAAGAAGCCCCCAAAAGAATGTAGATTCCATCGCCCCCATCTAAAAATCCCAGATTTTTTTGTCTGCTATGCATGTATGCATTATATTATCTGGAGATGGCAAGATTTACTTAAGTAGATCTAGACTACAAAAATCAAGACACCTGACGTCCGTTAAGGTATTGTCGCCACTTTGTGTGAATATTTTGTGTTACCTTCTATTATATTGACTTCAGCCTGGAAATATGAGTCCTAGTTGTAATCCTTGATATTTTTTCTTCCTAATCCACCTTAATTTATATCTCCTGGAAGTCGAAAATATTTCCAAAACATCGTTTTATTTCTTGCCTCCGTTACTGGCGAAATGTTTCCTTCGGTATCGTTAATCGCCGACGCGTGTTATGTCAATGCAACTACATGTAGCGTGCGGGATTGTGCGGTGCGAACGTTGTACAAACCCTGTAGCAAAATTGTTAGATGCGCATAACGCGTAAAGAATAGCCATTGCGCAATCGATCGATCACGATCTGGCTCATTCACAATACACGTGTTCGCGTGAATTCGCCACCGGATTTTTTATCGCCAGTTTTGCAATATTTGTTAAATGTAATATCGCCAATATATTTTTGGATTTATGATAATTGAAATTTGGTATTTTGTGCATTTTGAAATGATGTTTGGATAATACTTAGTAAAAGTGTGCTGAAAAAGTTGAGTGCAAGTCAACCATTTTGTTGCATCGCATGCGTGAACATGAGTGTGTATGACCAATGGCTGAACGGTTTGTGGGCGGTACAGACGACATCGCGATGTTTTCAGTGGCGCAAAAAATTTTCCCCTCCCTTTCCGGTAAGTAATTTTACTTCGATTGGTCGATTAGTATTTCAACTCATTATCATAATACATGTAATATGCGTTCATTTTGACAGAAGCAAAGACTTTATCACCTGTCGGCGACACTACAACCGTGGGCGTGGCGATAATACCGGTTAGCGTTAGTGTTAAAAAAAATAAATAAACACACACTCAAACCCAGTGGGAGTCACTTCCAGTAGCTCCCCAGCCATCAAAGTAGGCCCTACATTCAAAAGTTCATACCCAATTAATTGACTTAGAGTTAGAATCTACAACACAGTCACACTCACACTCACAGTCACCTACTCCAACACACAACAACACCAATACCAACACCACATAAATTTGAATATATGGGACTAGGAAAGCAGTCACGGCTTTGATACCTGTACTTCCACTGGTGGAGATTTTTTGGCGACGTTGTAGCTTTGCTTTCAAGTCCTCCCTCCGTTTCTTGAGAGCTTCGATATTTTTTAGTGTATCAGACATTTTCTCGGACTGGGATACAACAAAATAAACGATATACAAGGCAATTTACTAATGACATAAATGAGGCGTCCTCAACCAACTCTCACAACGATTCACTAGATAGTCTTTTTTAAGCCGGTTTGACCATTTACACAGTTGTATTCTGATCTTACATGTACTTACTAAATACTTATGGATGGTTCTGAATGTTGTTAGTAAAATTTTATGCTGAAATATTTTTTTTGTTTAAAGATTGACAGAGTGCAATAGAGAAGAAATAAAAAACTATTTGATATAATCAAATATTGAATGGGGGGGGGGGGGTGGATTCATATGTCCATACATGAAAATGTGCCAAAATGGCAGTTTTCAAAGTGTACCCCCCCCCCTCCTCACCCCATCCAGTCCTGGTCAGGTGGGACGAATGAGCATACCGGTTTTCTGGCTTGTGAGTTATTTTGGCCAGTATCTCGAGTGAATTTCACCCAGATTCCTGAAATCATGGAAATAGGGGGTAATTTTTGAAGAATTGATGTTGAAAACCAGAGAAACTTTAAATGGGGTGGGGGTGCAAAGCTCCCAAGTGCATCATGCTCTAAATCTGCTGCCCCGGGGGGCCAGTGTCATTACAAGTGTACACACATGCGCGTGTATGGACTTTCAAAATGGACCCTAAACACGTAATTGAAAGTCGATCTCAGAATACCCTAAACAAGTAATGTAATTATCAGCGATCTCAAAGATACCCTTTGAAGTAAGCCTTCTGTTTAAAAGTATACCCTTTTTTCCCGATTTTGGCGATTTTGATACCCTTTTCGATGTACGCCGGTACATCGTCCGACCCGTGAAAAACAACCCTTTTTACAGCGTTTTTTCACACGCGCATGGTGTACATCGTTGTAATGGCACTGCCCCCCCCCCCCCCCCCCCCCCCGGGAAATCTGCCAAATTTGCATGCAGGATGTGACTTGGCAATGATAGGGTCTGAAATAGGCCTACGTGCCTAATATCTTCGAAAATACCTAGAAAAAATGTTTGATAGGCAGAGTTGTTGACTCGAGTCGGTGACTTGGACTCGAGTCAGACTCAAGTCCCGGATCGAGTCGCCAATTTTTCTGACTTGCGACTTGACTTGACTGGTGAGCAAGTGTGACTTGACTTGACTTGTGAGCGAATGACTCGAGACTTGACTTGACTTGAGACAGAATGACTTGCGACTTAAAATGACTTGGTTACAACACTTTATTCTTCAAAATCAGGATTAATGATGCACATGTACATGTATGCATGATTATGAGTGAGGTATATTTTTTGTTTTTGTTTATAAAATTTTTAAAGACTCCCACCCTCTAGATGTCCTTTCTTTTATTCACCAGCCATCTGAATAAATGTTTTCTCATCTGCAGCAAAGACTGTGCGGAGTTGTTTATTTTGGGGCACAATTTTTGATGTTGTCGACTTCTTTACTTGACTTGACTTGCGACGAAATGACTTGCGACTTGACTTGACTTGTGGGCAGATGACTTGTGACTTGACTTGCATGACTTGAGACAGACTTGCGACTTGACTTGACTTGAGAAAAAATGACTTGTTTAAAACGTTGCCGATAGGGGGTAAGAAATTACACCCTTACCCGAGGTAGGGGGTGCCTTTCAAATCGCCGGTATAGCACTGGCCTACCCTCTGAGTGGGAGGTATGGAGTTTGTTGGTACCCAAAATTGGTATATTCATTTTCAAAGTAAAGTCCTTTTAGGGCAGTTTCAAAATCATATGATATGATACCCACCTTGGACTACTTTTAGATGTACCCGCCACAGGATATGAGTCTACCATTTCAGGAAAATTTGTTATCCCTGCATAACATGTGATTATTTATGACCTAATTGTATCTTTTATAAAAGATTTTAATAACTTCATTTTCTTTTCCTTTTTCTGCCCGTGCATGTTCACATAATATCAGTGCATACATCCTAAGTTATTTTGGTCATGCACATCGTTTTCACATAATATCAGTGCATAAAACCCGGCTAAGTTATTTTGGTCATGTCTCGAAGCGATCATGCGCATTGCCATTGCATGCAATTGCTCTTGCAAAACGACAAAAACGACAACCTAAATTCGTGATAAACCACATAACTTGCTTGTGCCCTCTCCCCCCCCCCCCCACCACACACACAACAACAACAAACACTACCCCGGTAACCTCACAGTTTTTTGTTTGTTTTGATTCTTTTTACAGCTTAGTTTTGCGTTTTGTTATTATGTTTTTATTTTGCCTTTTTGTTTTGTCTCTGTTTTTATCCCCTTTTCATCAGGATTATCACCTCATAAATATGATATATCCTTGAAACGTATTGAAAAAGACTAACAAAGGGACCTTTCACACACGTGGGTGAGCGCGAGCGCAAGTACGCCGCGCCGAGCTAGCTAGCGGCCTAGCGCCAGTCTGCGCTCATGCATCCACCTGTATGGTTGGTCCAATGGTTGGTGGTACACTGCGCGAACTAACGCATTACAGCAACAACAGTAGTACCTGCCCTGGCAACTTCCAGCCCGGCAGCCTCCCGTCCATGGCACAGTAGATAGTTGGTGGACGAAGTGTACTCAGTGACGTGTCAGTGCAGTGTGCAGTGTTGATTTGCAGCTTGCTTTGAGATTGACTCCGTCAGGCTCTCATTATCAGGAGGGTGGCTCGTGTTCGTGTTGTAAGTTGTGCATTCAGAGAGAGTAAGGCAAGCTAACACTTAAATAAATAAGATTATGCCAAATAAATTTGGCTTTGAAATAGCTAGGACTCGGAGTCGGAGGTTGTGTGATTATGTAATTGCATGATTGACTGATTGATTGTCAGATTGTCTGTGATTGTGTTGAAGTTGAAGACCAGTAATAACTATAAGACTTGGCCTTAGGCTTAGCTGGTGAAGAATTGTAAACAAGGCAGACTTGGCTTGGCAGAGAAAATGCAGAATCGTGATATGTGAAGTTTTTGTACTTGTCTTGGCAGTGCCTAGAGCTAGCAGAGAATATTTGTTGACACTAACGTTAGACCCTATATGTAATATTAGACTTTGACTTGTTTAACTTGACTTGAGTCTAACAGTTATTCCATTTCAGGAGTCTACTCTGATAAATCAAACATCTCATCTGAACAATTCTGGCCCAGCAAACAAAACGTCAAGGAAACGTAACTGTTTTCTTTACGTTCTTATGTCTCAGCTCAGAATCTTTTGTAAACATAAAATGTTTTCAAACCGTCTGCAAAACTTTTTCAAAACATTTCCTAAACGTCCGCAAAATGTCCATGAAACATATTTCTGAAATGTTTGTGAAACTTTTTTTTGATCTTAGAATGTTTTATGTTTTATCCAAGTTTTGATTAAATTTTCAAAGGTTACACTACCACCGTCTTTTACTTTTCTAAAAATGTTTGATTTTAATGTTCCAGAAATGTTTTCAAATTATGTTTTAAAGACATCCAAAAACTTCCATAAAATTATGTTTTTAAATCATCCAGAAAATGTAGTGGCACATCTTTAAAACATTGCAAGAATGTATGTACAGAGGACAGATGTACCAGAACAATTTAATGTTAGACTCAGAATGGCAAAGACTCTTCATTGGAGATGTCTGATTTACATGTACATGTACATGTAGATCTATCACTCAGACTTCAAATTTATTAATTGTAAATCTACATTGATTTTACCCTAAACAATGGCTATGTTATAGTTTTCAATTTATGTAATGAGGATATTGAAATCTGCCCCTGCCTTACTTGACTCAAAAGATTTGTTACATGTTTAGAATAAGTGGACTTAGTCTACCCATTGTACACATTGCTCACACTACCTAGCTCTACCATGACAAGGCAAATTTTGTCTTATTTACTTTCCTTGTTATTCATTCAGTGGACAATGTCAGAACTAGGCAATTCACTAGAATGTTGTTATTTTATGGAATTCTGTGCTTTATTTAATTAGGGATTCTAGAATCTATTAGTTTGTGTATTGCTATTGATTGAAACTTATATTTATTCAGTTGTTAGTTTATGTTAAGTTTTAAAGGTAAATAAATGCCATGATTGAGGGTAGTCCTCAACTTGGGGTAAAACTATTTCAGAATCAAGTAAACTACAGTATACAAGGATTCTACTGTGAAAATTTTGTAGTCGAAAGTTAACTCATTTTCAAAGTACTACCATTAATGTATCATGTGAGAGACAAATATGTTGTGTAGCTTTCTGTGGGAATAATTTCTTCTCGGGCACAAGGGAAATACAGTAGTGGTATGTTAAAGGTAAATGACATGATTGCGGGTAGTCCTCAACTTGGGCTAAAAACTATTCTAAAATCAAGTAAACTATGCAGGGATTCTACTGTGAAAATTTTGTAGTCAAACGTTGACTCACCCATTTTAAAATAATGTCCATTAGTATGCCTTGTAACAGACAACTTTGTAGTGTAGCCTTCTATGGGGATTAAATCTATCGTGCCCCAATAAAATTAAACTGCTGGCTTGTTCATGCTTGATTCTCCTTAAGTAAACAGACTCAAGACAAATCCTTCCAGCCAGGAGATCCACTCCAGCTGGTGTACATTTGGTTTATATGTCATTGTCAACCAGTTTGGTTCTAAAGGCATTTTCGTATTTCTCCCAATCATGTCACTGAGCTTTAATGCTTGATTCTCCGTAACCCATTGGCTACGGGAACCGGATGTACCCTGTGTTAATAAGGAAACAAATTCAAGACAATTAAATTCTTCCAGCCAGGAGCTACAGTACACTTCAGCTGGTGGACATTGTAAACTGGTATATCTTTCAACCAGTTTGATTTTCAAGGCATTTTTTATTTCTCTCAATCATGTAACTGACCTCTAAAACTTTCAGTATTTTTGCACTTTCACTTTATGTACATAAAGTAAATCATCAGTACAGTACATGAAGATACTTAACAATGCTGGTATGTTTGGTATCGGGTAAAGAGGGAGACTTATTATTCACTAAATACATGCAGGAATTCAGATGTAAACTGGCCTTGGGTATTTATGTTTTCTAAACTATTGTTACAGGTATTTTTTAAAGGACTCCAAATAATTTCTATCAAGTGAAAAGGTTTCCAGACTTAATCCTGATTCTAATGGAAAATTGAGTGCATGTACAGTGTACCACCGCACCTACTATGGTTTAGGATATGGACCACTACGGTGGGGGTTTTTTTGAGTGCCTTTAATATCCATGCATCAGTGATTTTGTTTTTAATCTAGAGCCTACAGCAACCTGTACACACAAAAAATCTCCATTGGTAGTATACACTCCGGACTAGGAGTGTGTACCACTACCAGCTACATGTACATACTTCTAGGCAGTACAAGATTTTGCTGGTGGTACTTCTAAATTAGTCCTGATTCTCATGGATTGATGGCATAGACCTAGAACAAAGGCATACAAATTTCTGTCCTGCTTTCAGACTAGATGATTGTCTGATTAGCAAGATGACAAAAAGTCTGTGAAACTTTGATCGTAATAATTAACTTAATCATGTGAACACAATTTTAAAATTGAAACCTGATAAAAGAAATACTTACTTACTTACTTACTGCCCATTATGCCGGGTGGGCACGTAGAGCAGCAACAAAAGTCCTCCACTCCACTCTGTCCAAGGCCAGGCGCTGTAGTGTCCCCCAGGTGCAAGTTAGGTTCCTCATTTCTCTCTCCACGGTCCTCCAGGTGTTCTTGGGTCTCCCCCTCTTCCTCTTCCCTTCTGGAGTCCAATAGAGTGCCATTTTGGTAATGCTACCCTCCTCTTTTCTTAGTACATGGCCAATCCAATTCCAGCGTCTTCTTTGTATAATGCTTTCCATGCATCCCAATTGGCATCTATCATATAATATAGGGAACAGTGATTTTCACGGTTTCAAAGAAAATGGGCGCTTTTCCCGTTTCAAACAAATCTTGGAATTCGCGTTTCTTGTGCTGAAAAATGGAAATTCCGTTACGCATAGACTTTGTATACCAATGAAAAAGAATCTGACAATTCCGTTTACATAAAACTTGAAACAAATATTCCTCGCTGTTCTGTGTTTTTTGTTCAATATTTTCTAATTTTTGTGTCTGAGCTTTTGTTTTCTTTCGTTCAAAAGAAGAAATTTGGAGAAAACAGAGGTTTTCCGTGATTTTCCGTTTGAATAACTTCACTTTTCCGTTTCAAGATTGTGATTTCCGGACATTCCGAGTCCGTTGTTCCGTTTTCGCGGAAAATCACTGTTCCCTACATATTAGCTGTCTTCATTTGATATTATATTCGGCCAAAAAATGCGACAAATTTTCCTTAGTGATTTGTTGTGGAACTTTGTGTATGTGAAACTTTGATCGTAATAATTAACTTAATTAATAAAAGAAATATTCTACTTTATTTACTTCATCCATTCAGATTTATGTTACATCTGCCCTGGTAGTTGAGCATTTCAAAAATCAAAATGACTTCGGGAAACAGTGGTAGCCAGAGCGGTTTTCAATTCGCCATTGATCGTGGCGGCACTTTCACCGATGTCTACTGTCGCTGCCCGAATGGAAAGGAGATCGTGATGAAACTGTTGTCAGAAGACCCAGCTAACTATCCAGATGCACCTCTAGAGGGAATTCGGCGAATCCTAGAGCAGGTACAATATATATGGGTGTTTTTCCCCCCTGGGAGAAGTTGATGATGAAAATTGTTTTCCTGATACTTATTGTATGTTCTAATTTAGATATTTGTGGTAATGTTGATGCTTATTTGTCATCATGATATATTCACTTGTTTCTACTACCAAGACTTGCCAAAGGCATAATGCTTTCGTGTTGTTGGTCCTCCTTTGTCTTTGCCATAATTTGTGGATGGTAGAGAGGATTCTCAAACATCATATAGGAGGAAGAATTGCATATTTTGGAGTTCGGAAGACAAATGTGTTTGCCCTTAAAATTTGCAAATTCTCTTCTTTTTATTTGTCGACAACACACTGGCATAAACAACTTCGTTTCAATATACAATTCAAATTTGTATTATTTTCAAGCATGGATAGTAGATTACTACATAGGATTTAAATTATGAACAAGTAGGAGAGAGAGAACAGAGGAGTTAGAAAACTGGCTTAGACTGGACTGTTGGAAATATCATTACCATATCATTATAAATTAGGCTGAAAATTGGAGGGGAGATATTCTAAAACATGAAGTGTGTGGGAGTGGATAAACTAATAATATTGTCATTATTTCAACCACTTTTAGGAGACGGGAGTTCCGATGCCGCAGGATCAGCCTGTGGATACATCCCAGATCGACTGGATTAGGATGGGGACCACGGTGGCAACGAACGCCTTGCTGGAACGCAAGGGAGAGAGAATGGCCCTGGTGATCACCAAAGGATTTCGAGATCTGCTCTACATCGGCACTCAAGCCAGGCCAAAGATATTTGACTTGGTAAGAAATTTTTTGTCATATTGTGTGAGCATGGCTGGATAGCTGGATGCTCACGGCATATAAATAATGTTGCCCAGTACATGTGAGGTTGCACAGTATATCTATGTTATCATGTCATCAAATAAATTGTAGCTTTACAATAGAAAACATAATTACAATGTTTAGGACATACATGTAGACCTGCCAAATATTTAAATCACCCCAGATCACATATTAGTGATAGTACTTTTGTATCCCTGTGGTACCTGTGTACATTGTTCAGGGTGTCAAAAATAGGAAAAATGTTGGGGAATTTTCACAATCAAGACATGTACATCAGTTAGATGTCAAAAACAGGAAAAATTAAGGAAAGGGTCAATTCTAATCTGGTGAGAAATATGAACTTGCAAAATACCAAACACAGATTTCCATTCTACTTTACTTTGTATGTGCTTCAATAGTCTCTGCAGTGATTACACACATAGAGAGTAACTTATCAGCTTGCAACAAAACATTAACATTTTGGGGGTTGATTTTTGAAAATTTTACTTTTTCATACTACTACTACAGAAGAGAATTTCAAGTGTATTTTTGTGATGTGCATGATATTCAACAGTTGTTTGTATTTGTCATTTACTGTACATAATCATATCTTCCAGTCAGACCAATAGCTGTACAAGATAGTGCTTTAAAAAAACTGTCCATTCAAGTATTTTCTAATGTCACGTTCATAGGAGATAATTAGGTTATAACATGCATGATGCCCTAGATAGGCACTAATCTGTGAA
>JZLH01S0629296.1:58836-79709 GCA_001188425.1 Eucidaris tribuloides | reverse complement strand
CCCCCCCCCCCACACACACATACACACGACAGCTGACAGACACAGACACACACATACATACACACACTCACCCCCTAGATGTGTTGCACAGTTTCCAAAATTTTTTGTGACAGAGATGGACCTTATTTTTTGTATTTTTCGTTCTTCTTACTTTGACATGGAGCTGGTGAATAAGCAAAACCTGGGGGGCCACTATCATTACAAAAAACGCGGGTAAAAAGTGTTTTTTTTTTCACGGCCGGACGATGTGTTGTGATCGTACAGAATAGGTATGAAAATCATGGAAAAAAAGGGTTATACTTTTAACAGTAGGTTTAGCATACTTTAAAAGGTTATCTTTTCAGACTTGAATACTTGATTAGGGTATATTCAACAGGAATGTTTACTTTAAATGGGTATCTTTTTTAGACTGAAATACTTGTTTTACGGTATTCACAGTAGTGTTACTTTAAAATGGTATACTTTTCAGACTCGAATCATTGTTTAATTCTGAGATTTTGGACAGTCCATATACACGCGCATGATGTCCACCTTGCTTATGACAGTTTTTCTGCATAAAGTTTAGCTACCTTTGTTCACTAAAAGTGACAAATGTACAGACTGATTCAATGGTATCAACTCTTAATCTCTACTCTTTGTATCCGAATTCTGTGGTTAATGCATTTTATGCTGTAGGTCAGGCAGGAAATCTGATAGTTGATTCGTCAAAAATTCGGAGCTTTTTTTTATGTCTTGTCGTGTCTCGGCCTACGAGACCGCAGACATTCCCGTCGGAGACCGAGCACCGAGACGCAGAGACAATTAGCGTTCGAGACCGAGACGAGACACGAGGACAACCCAAACACTGTCTCGAGAATGGTCTCGAGACCGAGGACACGGTCTCGGAGACACCCAACACTGTGTAACACAGCATTCATTCACCTTCTGTAAACATGAAGATCCATCACACGCCGGGTCTAGCTGACATAGTGCCATTGCATGCAGTGATGATGTGACATGAAGAGTACATGTACATGTATCTCTTATGCGTGTACTAATTGAATACACATTTTCGCCACCTCTTGATCGTGAAAGTCTTGATTCTTGATTGGCCACAACCGTTTGGTAGAAAAAATCGGCTCCAAAAACAAAGGTTAAATACGAAATTTGATGCAGAATAGCTAAGGCCGAGGGGCTCGCCCCTCGCTGGTGTATCACTGGGGTTAGCGCGGTAGTCTCGCTTCCAGGCGTAGATGGGTATCGCTTCTATCGCTGACGGGGAATAGCCCCGAGGCCTGATCGAAGGCTAGGGTTAAACAGATACCAGCAGCAGTGCAGTATTGGTATACAGTACGTTGTATGTAGTATAAAGGTAGCATACAATCATATTCAATTCTGGATGAAAAGTAACTCAATGCAGACTAGGTTCACTTTAAATCAGCTTATTAGGCTATATGAGAGAGTTTGGTATCTGTAACAGAGTAGCAGAAGAACTATGAATAGACTTGTAAGTATGATTAATGGTCTTGCATCTCTGAATCTGTCTATCAGCTGAGATTTTGTTTGAAAACTGTTTCACATGATCAGCCTACATGATCGCCACCCGCCGTGTTACCTCTATTAGCAGCACTGTAAAAGTTAGTACTGACATCTTACAAGGCACTGACAATTTTCAGTTTGGACTACTGCTACAACTGTCAAAGATGTTGCTGGGAATGGAGGCCACCTCCCACTCCTTTGCAAGATGACTAGTCTTTATCAAAGACTATTGACTGCAGTATACAGTGTATATAATTAAACAGGGCCAAAAGTGTGACAGCCCATTCATACACATGTAGTATCTAGTCGCCGCTAGGATTCCATCTGGGATTTTGTCTTACAGGTAATAAAATAAAACAGAAATTGAAATTAAAATTATCTATTTTCCATGGTCTGCAGTCAAAATCAGTGTGTGATTGATGCTTTACATTGTTGCTTATATCGAGGCAATAAACTTGCGCCTACAGGAACTGTATGCTAAATGTACATAGACTTTTTATTATTAGTATGGAAATCACGGATTATTGCGAGGCAGTGGCTTTCTCCACCCATGACCGTCGTTTATCTAGGCAGTTAGCTTGCAATATTGCACCAATAACATGGTCCCTTCCTAGGCAGTACTTGTACCTGTATGTGTACAAAGTCCTTATCAATGTATCTCCCATAGTACATGTACATGACCTCTAATCTAAAAAAAAAAAAAAAAAAAAAAATCACTCTTTAACCTCTTGCCTCCGAGCATTTCTGAAAATTCCCATAGCAGTTAACACAGCGCCACATTCTGCGTTCCCGTAGTACCAACGTTTAAACCAAGTCCATTATGATTGGCAGTTTTTAGGCGTCAAGTTCAAAGTCAACTCGTCATCAGACACTTTCCTTTTCCTTAATTCACTGCATTTATCCAAAATTTACTGAATAAATTAAATTTTGATAATTTTGCGTCATGTTTGTAAGGATGATCACTTTATAGAATGTACATGCTAGTCCTTGGATCAATGAGTTGGCTATGGCCTGACAGTGTTTCAAGTAATATTCCCAGATAAATGCAGCAGATATCATCAATACAGGAAAACAAACCAGTTGTTGAAACATAATGTTCTTTGATAGGCTTGCGAAAACCAAACAGAATAGATTATCAAATGTATGTAAAAATTAGATTTAATAGTGTAATGCGACAATTGCACTTGGAATTATAAGCGAAGTTGTAATGTTGCTATTTGATACATACTGCTTTACAAATTATATGATCGGTTAGATGATACATGTAGTATACTATGTCATGGAACTACAAAAAACATATCCACATACATGTACAGTATGATGTAGCCTATTCTATAAAAAGCGGACTTAAACTTTACATTGCTACAGAAATTAAAACCAGTTACTTTGCCATTTGCTATGAATCCACATCAAGCGGAGGCCCCTTGAGTCAAAGTCTAGATTCTAGAACTATCATTTGTATAATACACACATACTGGTATCTAGTCCGTTACTTGATTAGTAAACTTATTTCTCTGTGCGTCTTTTTTAATGTGAAAAGGCCGCAGCCTTTTCTATATCTAAACAGGTTAGAATCAATTCACATTCTAGATGTTAGGACCACCGCCACACTTCACGATTGTGCTATGATTCAATGTTAGGCAATGAATTGCAAAGAGCATTTAATATAGGCGGGCATTTTTAACAATTTTGCACTTACATTAGCCAGATTCGGTCTAAGAACAATATATGATCACATAAAATGGGCATTTTGTGCACACTCTCAGACCTGAACCTAGATAAAGTCCAAATAATTTACAAATCGTTTGACAATTGTAGGACTGTCATTATGATTCGGAGCCGATTTGGCTTTCCTCCAACTAGAAAGACTCAAAACGGGCCACTATTTTTGCTTCTTACTATCTTACTTGTAGCAGGACATTGGCTCTATGAAAGAGAATAATGATTGTTCTTCCAAGATCGCCAATCAGGGCCAAGGAAGGCAAAGAAGCATTTATTGCTAAAATTTGAGCACACATTGGAGGGAAGGGCAAATGCATAGGCCAGCTTAGTAAATGATGTACATGTGGTGTGGAATGATATCGTGTTTGTAAATTAGCAACCCAATGTGTTGTTGGTCTCACCCTTTACAAAATTGAAACTGGATAATACATGGTTTTGCCAACCAATATACCATGGTATTTTGGTCAAAATTACCATAGAAAGTACTACTCATGGTATTCCATTGCTTTAAAGATTGTATTCATTTTTATAAGGGCATTTTCCTATATTGCAAAGTATATTCAAGTAATCATTTTGCACCCACAAATCCTGACATCTGTCATTGCGTATTCAATATTATTTGCTGTGCACTGGCATTACCTTTATGGTATGTGAAATAATTGCCTTCTTATTCAGTTCATGCCAGGTTTTGTTTAAAATAAAGGGAATCACATGATATTCCTCAAAGATTGTTGTCGGGATGCTGCAAGTCCCGTTACTTCCCTTCATTATCAATACAAACGAGCGTAGTTTTAGTACTTACAAAATGGTGTGTTGAAAGTTGTGAGATCCATACGTTCCTATTGAATTGCTTGGTTTTTATGCGGGAAAACTAATTAACGACATGGTTACCAGAAGTTGTTCTTTCCGTCGAGTTTCAATTTTTGCTCAAACTGCCGAATCGCATTATGTTGTATCGTCGCAAGACCAGCCCGGAGGCAACTGATTGGTTTTTAAACGGCTAACCTCGCACGACCTTTGGCTGATAGGACAATTTTTGTACGGCACGTGCACGTTTGACGTCGCAGATTTTTTTGAAATTGCTTCTGAGTAATTTGAAAAAGGCCATGAAGTTTTAAACCGGTCCAGATTTTCACCAAAACTCAATATTTTACCCACAAGTCTCATGAGAGGTGTTTATTTATATTAATCTTCACATTTGGATATGATTTCAAGCCTGATTTCATTCATTTAGGTGTTTTTTTTGACGTGCCAATGGAATGACACAATCTTTAAAGGCAGAGTGTCTCTTTTGTAATCCTACAAAATTACCATTGTGTAGCATATAGGCGCATTTCCGTAAAATAGGTAATACCTTTTAGCCGTCAAATTAAAAAATCAGACAAACATTAACAAATGTTGGTATCATTTTGAAAGCTAAAATACTGAAATGTATGAATCTGAAAGAAATAATTTCATATAGTTCACGCTTGCCATTGTGGCCAAGGCACTGAAGTTGCCATTGGCTAACTAGCAGACAATTTGTCAAGTTTACAATGTTCAATGTTTGAGCCAAATTTTATACCAAATTTATAGGCTTTGAAAAAATTTAAGTTTGTTAAGCTGTTTTAAGTTGTGCTTATGTAAGGATTCTAAATGACAAAAAAAAATTACAGCATGATTTTTTTTTATTTAACAAATATATCAAAAGTAGGCACATTGCCAATGTACTGTCCGACCTTAGGTACACTTTTTGTTTTAAAACAAAAAACAACAGCAGATAAATTTTTCCTAAAGTTTAGATGCCAAAGCAGCTCATGTGAATTTATATATTAACCCAAAAGAAGCTCACCCTTAATCCAGTATTTCATGTTACAGGGGGGTCGACGACAGCAATTTTTGTACGTCCGACCCCCTGCTACGTCCTGACCCCTGTCGTCCGACCCCCTGTACGTACCGACACACAACAATAATATAATACATAATAAGTTTTATATTTTTTTTTTTACTTCGTTGCATGCTTTTTGCAAAATTAAATATTCACACTATCATTTACCCATGCATATCTTTCAAAATTAAATACACATTTCAATTTCAACCAAATAAACACTGACATTTGTTGTTCATTTTAACTTTAGGAAAACTGAATGCGGGCAAAATAGAACCTTCTCCCCGACATTTTGCGTAATATTTTGGAAAGCATGATGAAAAATATCATGCCATAAATTTTGTGACATTTACTTTGAAGTCTTAGTATAACGTTTTAGACCAAATTGCACACAAGTAGCGGCTTAATCAACATCATGACATAATGCTGATTTTAGCTACAACAAATGGTATCCCCAGAAAGGCCAATTTTGAGTATCGATTGTTGTACAAAGCTCATATGGACGATAGTGTTTCCTTTCATAAAATTAAAAAAAACACTTGATTATTTTTTCATTCTCTATCATTGTAATTGATAATTTTGTGCTAACCATGGTTGCATAAGGTTCTGTAAGTAAATTTCATTTTAAAACCCCCCAAAACAAGCAAATACATAAGCAATTTGATTTTGTGTACAAATTCAATGGTTAATTGAAATACTATTGTCGATGAAAATTCATAAAATAAACTGATTATTTTTCATTGTTCATAAATAATTGCTAAATTTTGTGACACCCTACTATATGGCATAATGACTTGACATGAAATTTTCTTTAACAAAAAACAATAAAAAACAAATTATTAAAAACAAAGAAATACATAAGAAATTTAATAAAAACAAGAAAAACAAAGGAACAATTTGGTTCTTTCCATTTTTGTAATGAAAACAAGTTACATTAAATCCATAAAGAAGCTTTCTTGAGTGAAATTATCAAATTCCAAGTTAGATTAGCATTTTATTAGGACAAAAATTAACTTATAAGCTTGCAATTTACTAAAAAACTCATTATGGGGGTCGGACGTACACGCTCTGAATTTGGTCTCAACTTTACGTCAAGTATAACTTCCTTAACGTGCGAGCAGACTGATTTGTTAAATCTTCATTGCTATTTAAAAGACAATACTAACCAAACATTATGCTACCAAAAGATTCACCAATTTATAATTTGTAGCGTTTTTGTGTAATTCGCTCTTCAAATGCGGTCGGACGTTTACGAATGCTACAAATTTTTTCGCAACGATGTACGCTCCGACCCCTTCAACCTGTACGTCCGACCCCCAAAAGGATCATACCTTATCTGTATAACTGAAACAAGATAATGCAAACTGCCAAATTTTTTACTGCAGTTATATTCAAGATTCATCCTTTAGCTGCAGCCCATATTAAAATTTCAGTACCTGCTTCACACAATCACAGAGATTTGACAAATAAAACTCTAATAAAGTGTAAGCACCTGCGTTTGTCTGATGTACGCTCCGACCCCTCATATTTTAGCTCATATTTTCTATTCTTCATATTATAGCCTGGTCTTGTTATGGTGTAATGATGACCCAAGTTCACATGTATGGTTACTGGAAAATAAAAACCGTTGCTTATTAAATCAAAGGAGATATGCCGCTCTTAGATGTGTCCGAATGTACGCTCCGCACCTTTATGGAATGCCCTATAGAAGAAACTGCCATTGTAATACAGTATATTCGTGTTCGGCAACTTCAGGTTTTTTTAAAATTTTAATTGCTACAAAAATTTCATCACGCCACAAGTGGCCTCACCTGAGCGAAGGCTCAATAGTGAGCGATTCGCGATCGCCTTTCGCGTCGTCTTCCGGCCGATACGTCCTTGCGTCGCTGCGTAAACTTGTACCATTTTCATCTTCTTCTTTAAACCCATGATTGGATTGAGCCCAAACTTTGCAGGAATCGGTCCTTTACGGGGAAGTGGGGATTCAAGGGTCCTCTTAATTGCTACCCCTAGCCCGCTTAGGGCCCAGGGGATATTGCCATAAAAGGTCCAAAAGTAGGTAATTTTCAAAACATTCCTTCTCTAGATCCAGAAAATAGTAAGCTTAAGATCACTGTATATGATAGATACCTTCTATAAGTGTGATGAATTATTGCTTCCTTATGACAATGACCAGGGTGCCCTCATTTGGGCCCCTGAGGGATCGTAAGGGGGGGGGGGCAACATTTTGGAGGAGGGCCATTATGGGAATAATTCACAATTTACATCATTTTCTTTGAATACATATCAATGGATTTAGCAGCCCAAAACTTGGTGCGGAATGATCCTTAGAGGCGGAAGGGATAGAGGTGTCTTAAAAAGAAATGGCCAACACGGTGCGGCCCTCTGGGGCCCAGCGTCGACAGGGCTCTAGGCAAACTGGAAACTTTCTAACCACAAGCTCCATTTGCCTAACAAAATGTGTGTAGAATGGCCATAATAGGGACCTCGATGTTATATATTGGGTCACACGGTCACATACATAAAGTAGGTCAAAGCGCTCAAATAAAGTCAAATGTTTAATAATATAATGGATCGTTAGGCATAACTTTACAAAGTAAATTGGCAATGATAATACATGTAGCAAGGATAAATGCACAAATTGTTCACCTACACCTGTAGCTCTATCGGCTACCCAGATATCAGGTTTTCAGCGGCCAAAACTATGTATTCTTCTAAATGGGCCACACAGCAAGAAAGAATTTAGCTGAGATATCAGTCTACAGTGAGCGTTCGTGCCCCTGGGGCTCTTGTTTGTATTTGGTTTGGACTTTGGAATCTTTGAATTTAGAATCAACTGGAGTGCCATGTTTGTGTAGTATTCGCCTGTCCCATTTCATGGCAGAATTGTGGTAAAATGTGTATGACTGTTTAAATTAAAGGTTAGTGCCACATCATGGCGAACACTGGATAAATGCTCTGCAAGAACAAATGAGTTGAAATACATACCAAACTCATACACTAGCAGGAGTGGAATCTCCCACGCCGGAGGATTTGCTCGTAATTTGTTTTACTTAATATGAGAAATCAGCATAAACATAGGAGTATCTTATTTTTTTCCTTAGGGACGATAAAAATAAGCCCCTAGAGAGCACACAGCAGGTTTCCATTGCCTATGGTAATATTGACATCTGTTTATTAGAAGAGTTCAACGGATTTGGACAATACAAGATTTTCACAGGAGAATCCTTGCATAGTTATACTTGATTCTAGTAGAATAGTTTCAGCGCCAAGTTGAGGACTACCCCCAATCATGTCATTTACCTTTAATAATATCACACCTTTACACTCCATAACTAATGTAAATAACAACTTCCAATCGCCATGAAAAGGCCATAGCCTTGGGTAAAAGTATGTAGAAATACTTTTTTTTTTTAATTCAGGGAGGGCGAAGTAAATTTTTCTTTCCAGCATATTTAAAAACGTATTTGGCTGCCAAACGCCAAGTAACTAAAACAGGTTTAGTGTGTTCTAGCCCTGTTGTAGTGACATTACTGCCTTTCCCTACCCTTGGAGCAGTATAATAGCATCCAATTACTACGTTGTGCAGCAGGTTGTATTACTGCAGCAAATGGGATATATTTCATAGAAAACTGATCTAACTTGCTAGGCCGTACTGAGTTGGCAGTATATGACTGGGGTCTCCGTCTCGGTAAATTAGCTCTCAAAATCAACTTTGCAGATATTGATAAGGAAGCCGTGAACTTAGCTTAGTGAAGAAAATCACTAAAGGATTGCGCTTGCAGAAGGAGGATGCCATGAATCGAGCGAGATGATGGCCAAGATGGACTGAGAGTGGATTGCACACAGGGGGTGTTTCATAAAGTGTTGTAAGTTACGAACGACTTTCACGCCGCACTGGGCTAGATACAATGTACAATGCTACCTCTCTTGTGCTAGCATGCTACACACATGAGAAACTGTATATAAAGCACCCAAGAAGGTATCACCAGTCGTGCCGAAAAGTTGTTCGTACATTTTAACTTACGAACAGCTTTATGAAACAACCCCCTGATGAAAGTAGAGTACATGTAGAAAATGACTGGAGAGGAAACAGCCCTCCAATTTATAAGCGAAAGATGTAGACCAGACAACTTAAAATCATATGGTGTTACATGTTACTCTCGCAAACCTTTTCTACTAGCCCCCAAATTTCCTCAAGTATAATATTGTTAACTCAAGGCATATAGTTATAGTACATATCCCCCTCCTACATGTAAAGGTTATTTTCCAACCCAGTTGCAAATCCAGTGCCGTCAACAAAATTTACTATATAGATTCATGTACAGATCTATGAATATCATTGGTGAACTACTACACCTTTTGCGTACGCTGCAAAATCATGTGAGCTGAGACTGAGCTCTCTCACAGTCGCCAGTGTGCATTCAATTCAGACAATTCTTCACTTTGCCCCAAAGCTAAACATTAATCAGCTGTTGTTGTCACTCTGTTCACAGTCCACAAGGTAGAGACTGAAAGGCCACGTTACCCAACAACCTTTCCATGGCGGATTCTGCTACAGCTGACTTGGACCCAAAAAGGCAAGAACAAGTGGGGAAGCGGGGCGGGCGGCAGGGGTACCACAGCCTCGACTCCAAAAACTGTCTAACATTAAAGCTTTTTGAAAACACCTACACCTGTACATATTAGCCGGACTATCATAGAAACATGTATCAATTTTGTCTTAGGCCTTGTCTCCCCCACTGTATCGTTATCTTTATGTTTGCCTGAAAATAAGAAAATTCGCGTTACTGTGCTTACAATGCACAATGTAGAAAAATGTATTGTACACACCATGTGTACATGTAGGGACAGTGATTTTCCGCGATAAGGGAAAACGGACGGAATTTCCGGAAATCACAACTTGAAACGGAAAATGAGTTTTCAAACGGAAAATCACGGAAAACCCCTTTTTTTTCCAAATTCTTGCTTTTTGAAAGGAAAAAACACGAAACTCAGAACAAAAATTAGAAAAAGTTGACACAAAAACACAGAAACAGCCAGAATTATTTGTTTCGAGTTTTATGTAAATGGAATTGTCATTTTTTTCATGTATACAAAGTCTATGGAAAAACGGAATTTCCATTTTTCAGACAAGTTGAAACGGAATTCCAGATTTTTGGAAACGGAAAAGGCCTTTTCTTGAAACGGAAAATTACTGTCCCTATACATGTTGTTCCCTATTAGTTTAGGATGAAATGTTCTGTAAAAATATATTACACACCACGTGCATATCTTTTTTTTTTTGCCCTCTTTTCAAATGTTGCACACATGCAACTATTTTGACAGTGAAATTGCAAGGCATGTTCATACTGGTACCATTTTGATGTAAATGATGTTGGGATTGTTTACTGGCTACTTTTTTTTTTTTTGTAAGTAGATTTTTTTCTCAACGAACTATTATTGTTATTATTATTTATAACTTAATTGTGCTGATATACACTACATGAAAGATATGTAGTTTGTTTAAAAACCTCTTCAGAAAAGAAATCTGTAAGTTCTAGTACATGTACATGTACACATACTATATATTGTACACATGAACACTGTCTGTATATTATCAAAACAATTTCCCCCAATACATGTAAGTTCATGTCAGTTGAGTAATATTTACTCTACCTACCAATGTAGTATTTGAAAAATTCTCAACATGTATCCAGCGCTTTAGCACCAGAAAGATTTATTTGGGAGGAGAGCAGAGCTTCTTCCAGTGCCCCAAAGGGACACCAAGGTGCATACCACCACTGTCACCTGAAACTTGTGTGACCCAAATTGGACCCACCAAAAGATGGGTCAAATCAGGTCAATATCAGGTAAGGGTACACAGGCCCCTTGACATCAACATTTGGATTCTTGTTACAGAACCAGTTCTCAACTGGAGTATTCTGCCCCAAACGTTTACTGTACATGTAATTTAAATTAACCTGTTGCCTCCGAGATTCTAAAAGTCCCATATAGAATGAATGCATGGCACATAAATTTCCCATAGCCAAATGGGTAAAATTTAGAACTTTAAAGTTTATACTGTATTTGCCTGTGTAGATACAGCTCTCAATCATGAGACTCCAATGTCAAAAGAAAGAAAAAGGTTCCCTACATGTACTCTTAAAGGCAAGGTTCACCCTGATGTCAAGTTCGTTTTAATAAAAGCAGAGCAATGAGAGAAACATACACTATATAATGAAAGTTTGGCAAAAATCCACCAAAGAATAGTGTTACGTGAACTTTCAAAGTTTTAGATTTGTGACATCACATGCGAGCAGCTCCCCCATTGTTATGTAATATAAATTCCAAACTCCAAAGAGTGCCATTTTCTCAGAAAATTGTTACCTACAGGTGCATTCAATATACAATTAGAAACACTTTCATGTATACATGTTTCTATAAAAAAAAAGCCCATCCAATTATCATGAACCAATAAAAATTGGCAATTTATTGAATCAATATTACATGATATATGGGGAGCTGCTCATATGTGACGTCACAAACTAAAACTTTGAAAGTTGATAACTCCGGTATTCTTTGGTGGATTTTCGGCATTTTTCATTAATGTGTTTCTCTCATTGTTCTGCTTTTCTTAACCCGTTGACTACGAGATTCTGAAAATTTAATAGAGTTAACACAGGGCACATCCGGTTTCCATAGCCAACGGGTTAAAACCAACTTGACGACTCAGGGTGGACCTTGCCTTTAAATCGTTACCACCAGGAAAGGAATGTGGGGTGGGAGGGGGGGTGGCTGATTTCAATGTGGCATGCAGAGTTCTCTCAGGCCCGATTTACACCAAAAGTCCGGCCCGAGGCCGGCCTCGGGCCGGCCTAAATTGGAGGCCCGAGGCCCGCAATTTTGTGCATTTACACCAAATATTAGGCCGGCCTAAAGGCTTCCTTTCCAAAACTCGCCGCATTGTGTCTCCCTTTCGTGCGCGACATCAATATACACGCTGCACGTATAACATCCTTACATAATAAGTCTCTCGTAAGGGAGTTGATTTAAAAAAAAAATGTTAGAAGACTGTGAAGTAATAAGTTTACAGCAATAATTTTCATATCGTGTAATGTTGATGTTGATACAGCAAAATGCATTTCGTAGCAACACTATAAAGAAAAGAAAATACCTATAACGGATGTAATAGTTCATGTATTTTGTTGTCTTTTTTCAAATTTACGATGGTTGCCTTTGGTTGGTTTGATTGGTTTGATTCACGGTTTACCTGCACGCTACATACACCGGAAGTACGATACTGGCATTGTTTGTGCATTGTGTATTACGTAACATCGCCGCATCGCGTGGTAAATTGGGGGCCCGAGGCCTCCTTTCCATTTACACCGAATATAGGCCGGCCCGAGGCCGGCCTCGGGCCGGCCCGAGACTACCTCCAGAGGTGGTCCCAAATCGGGGAGGGCCTCGGGCCTCCTTTGCATTTACACCAAGCTTTAGGCCGGCCTAGAGGCTTGGTGTAAACTGTAAATCGGGTCTAAATTATCAAAGATGGCCACATGATGAAAAGGGTTTGCCATCCCTGCCGTTACAATGGAATAAACCATTTTAATTTGTAGTTTGGTCAGTTAGATGTATATTTGTGCTCGAGTATACAGATGTATCTTGTAGATGTAGTTATGTCATTGTAGCTTGCTAAACAATTGAACAAAACATTCTGAACATAAAAAATACTGTAAGTGTGAATATGTAGGCCTAGAAAAGAAAAGAATAAACACATAAAAAACCATGAAAATGAGGATAGATCGTCCTGCTCTTTACTCAGATTTGTGCTTTTATTTTGGAGAATTTTCCAACCATCCAAAGCAAAAAGATCCCATTATACCCACTTTATTATCCTGATTACATCAGTCATCAAGGTTTGTCACCTTATTCATGTCTTATGTAATACACATTCATGTAACCTGTATCCATTTACTTGTACTTTTCGTTGCTGTTCTCAGTGTTCTGTCTGGCTGTAGTCCAATAGGGCTCACTTTAGCCTTGGTGACAGCCAGCCTGGGTGTTAACATGTCCTTGTCTGGCTCTCAACAAATGAGAGCCATGAAAACAATGACAAGTACCTTGCAATTGAGAAAGGAGGATCTTTTAAAGGTCTGAGTTGATACTGACACTCACTATAAGAGTACACTTAAGTTAAAGGTATATTCAGATAATACAGAACAAAATAAGAGAAAGAAAGAGTGAAATTTTGAGCTGAACTGTTCAAAGTTTATCTTTATGATGGATGATTTTTCAATTGGAAACTCTGCCACTTTTTGTGATAAGAGTGGAGAGAACTCCAGATTTTGTAGGTCATTTTTTTTTATTTTATTTTTTTTAGCAAAAATCTCATTTAATCTTGCATGTTGTACCAGTAAAATAATTTTGCATACTTTCCTCAGAAAATGAAAATTTGTGAACATTCGTGTCACAAACCCCACTGGGCTAGCGGGCAAGTACTGGTGTTGAGCCCTGACTACAAGGTGTATTCCAATGTTTTCATGTCATCATAAGATAGCACTAATATTACATGACAATTTTCCCTTACCTTGCAGCATGTATTAAGAGGGCAGTCACCCTGAGGAATACACTACTCAATACCAATTCCTAGTTTAACCCTTTCAGTTCCCCACTTAGAATATCACATGCAAAGTCTATTTAGCTTTGTTGCAATGATACTGAGATATGCACTGGATTATACCACTGTAAGCTTGCATATACTTGTCAAGAACACATAACATGGAGGGAAATTCAATATAGTTTCTAAACAGAAAACCTAGTTTTGTTTGTGTGCATGTGTGTTTGTATTAGTTTTGTTTGTGTGATGTACATGTATGTGTGTGTTTACGTGTAAGTTGTATGTGTTACATGTGTGTTTGCCTCTCTCTGTTAAATTATGGAGCCGTAACAGTCTGTACAATTGGCAGGCTAGATCTGCTGAGTCTCAGCACTTTTAGTTAACTCTTAACATGGCAGAGGATTTATGACGTGGAGTCAATGCGTATTCTTTGTGCAGATCTGCGACTTTGGCACATTAATAGTTGATTTGTACATGACAGTGTAATAACAGTGTACAGGTACTCTACATGTAGGCTAGTTTCTCGCTCAAGAATTACAGCCGCTGCATCATTGTTTCTCATACCAGAAATACATGCAGATAAGGATACCTTCGCAAAGTTTCTTTTCACACAAAAAATATCATGGGAAGTTTCTTAATGTTCAAGAAATTTCGTGCAGAGTTTAAAGTTTCAGAGGAAGTTCAGAGAATAATTTCCTGGTTTCACATTGCAGTTTGCAATGCATAAGGGTACTACTGTCTACTGCTACACAAATTTGCATGTGTTATTTACTCTACATCTGAATTTTTTATCTAGTGATTAGAATTGGTATGATTGGGAAATTGATTGAAAATGCCTCAAGAACCAAATGAGTTGAAATGTATACCAATTATACACTAGCTGGAGTGGATCTCCTAGCTGGAAGGATTTGTCTGTAATTTGTTTACTTAACCCTAATCAGGCTGGGCTTTTTTGGCTATGCTATATCGGGGGAGGGGGGGGGGGGGGGGGGGGGGTGGGGGGGGGGGGGGGGCCGGGCGGGGGGGGGGGGGCGCGGGGGGGGGCGGGGGGGGGGGGGGGGGGGGCGCGTGGGGGGCGGGGGGGGGGGGGGGGGGGGGGGGGGGGGGGGGGGGATTGCCCCACCCCCCCCCCGAAAGATCTCGGCCGTCGATCGCGCGATGCGTGCCGAAAATCGGCATGCAGTTACCCATCACGTAATCTACAAGACTGTATAGTTAATTACCAGAATTTATTTCATATCAATTGATTATGCTAATTTATGCGTAAAATCATAATAAGCTGTAAATCACTAATTAAAGCTCCAACACTGCTAATTTTTGTGTCTGGACACTCTTTTTAGCATTCTTAATAAGATTACTTTGAAAAAAATCCGAATCAAAATTGATTTCCTATGTATTTTATTGTTTTTCAATTTTCTTATGTTTTTCTTTGTTTTCAACCTTTTGTTTTCTATTGTTTTTGATGAAATTTGTTTGGGACACTTTTGCGGTCGTAAACAGCACAAATTAATTAATTTCAACCAATAAAAGTAAAAATAATCATACATTTATGAATTTGGCTGAAAAACAATATTGTATTGGAAATGTACACAAAAATCATGTTTTTGAGCGATTTTTGGGGTGACATGCAAGTACAAAATGTTACGTAACTTGGGAACCGCGTACCCGAACGTCGCAAATTTGGTCTCAAAAGATGCGTGACATTCGAGAGAATAAAGTCATGAAACGCCGTGGCAACTGCTTCGCGCGTCGCAGACATTTTGCGCGAAACGTCGGGGGGGGGGGGCGGATTCCGCCCCCGCCCCAGCCTTTTTAGGGTTAAGGAGAATCAAGCATGATCATACTAGTATTTTATTTTTATCTGGGTACGATAAAAATAAGACCCATAGAGAGCCACACAGCAGGTTTGCCTGACAATAGACATTAGTTATTCTAGAATGAGTCAACGTTTGACTACAAGATTTTCACAGGATAATCCTGGCATAGTTTACGTGATTCTAGAGTCGATTCAGCCCAAGTTGAGGACTACCCCCAATCATGTCATTTACCTTTAAGAAGGTGAATTATTCCCTGAAGTTTGCATGTGTTGCATTCACATTAATCACCAAACTCTGTGCAGTGAAACTTTGTGGAGATTGATGTAAGTATGATCAAGCATTTTTGACACACTGGTATGAGTGCACATTAATCACTCACCAATATCACAAGATCTGATCACATTTTATCACAAGAATGTATAATTGTAGATGTAGATAATGTGCAAAATAGGTACAATTGTATATTTCCACTGTGATCCATGAAGATTTTAGCTACTGTAGCCTGCTGTACATACCAATACTTGTACAGGGTAGGAAATTTAGTATCTGGACACTTAATTATTTGAAAGGTTTTCAAGATATGTTGCAAAACACACAATTTTCAACTGATCATTGTTGCAATTTCATTAAAAAAATCCAGATTTATTGGAAGAAAGATATAGAAGCAGTGTCCCCCTGGTCTGTTTGCAACTTTGTGTGATAGTTCCCTGCGCTCAATAATACGGCGCATCCGGGAACACAACCTGTTTGGAATAACAACATGTCATGATCTGTACTGTAGAATAAAAATCAAAGAAGAACAAAATAGAAAAAAGAAGGATGTTAGTTATTTGTGAAGCATGTCTTAAAATATGACTTAAAAAAAGATTTGTAACTCAGCAGTCAGCACATTATCAAACATTTGTAAATGCTGTCCAAAATATTTAATAGATCTCCGTCACCTCCTCCTCTCCCCCTTCCCCCTCCCCCTACCTCTACCCCCCTGAAAAAGGGGAGAGAAAATAGTCCCATTGAAAGTACCACCGACACTACATTTGTACCCCAGCGTGTAATACCCAACATCAGCCTGCATTAGGACTGTGCATTGAGGCTGGCCAATATTATGTCAATAGAAGGGATATACTCTTGATTCCTGAATTGAGTATTAAAGCAGTTTAGTTTTCCTTTACGCTGACACAATTCTTGCAAGAAACTCTACACTGGTGGATTAGTAATACAACAAATTGATAACGTCACTCTCTAAATCCTCTGCACACAGCACTCACCACTTTTTTTTTCTTATTTCAAGTACGGGTTCTGACAGCTTCCTATTTTCACATTCAAGCCCCATTTCTGTTAATGTCACATACAAAATGTGTGATTCATTTTACCCCGGGGAGAGCAAGCAGCATTGTTCAATTCACAAAACCACATTTGAAATTTGTGCTTGGTGCTACTGATTTGCTGAACATGAATAGGGCTTTCTGCATCTTCTACATCAGTCTCGTAGTCGAGGCCGGCCTCGAGGCCATTTTTTGGCAGTCTTGGCCTTGGTCTGAGTCCGATCCCAGTCACCTGTACAAACCTGGCCTCTGGCAAGCCAATAGTATCCTAATTAGCATTCTTTTGTTTTGTGTATTTGCCTAAACTACGTGTATGCCAGTGATATTCAATTCATTTCATTACATATACATGTACAGAACTTTCAAATTCATTCTTTCTTATTTCTTTCAGCCTTTTTTAAATGAACATTCACAATCATGATTCTGAAATAAGTGTACACTGTACATGTAGATTTTTCTTAAGAGCTTTATTTCATTATTTGTACTGATGTACATGTATAGTGCTGGATGTGAAATGTTCTGAGCAGGGAGGTGTGAGAGAGATTATAATAAGCTTATTTGTGAAGTGAACGGGGAAACCCTAGAACGATTTTCCATGCGGTCCTGTAGAATGATTATCGAAAAGGGTCCAATAGACCAATTTTCAAAAAGAGTCCTAAAGACCGATTAAAGGTAAATGACATGTTTTGGGGTAGTCCTCAACTTGGGGTTAAACTCTTTTAGGATCAAGTAAACTATGCAGCGATTCTACTGTTAAAATTTTGTAGTCAAAAGTTGACTTATTTTAAAATAATGTCCATAAGTTTGCCTTGTAACAGACAAATTTGTAGTGTAGCCTTCTGTCTATAGGGATTAGAGTCTCAATCTATCATGCCCTGATAAAATTAAACTGCTGGCTTGTTCATGCTTGATTCTCCTTTTTAAATTTATAAGTAAACAAACTCAAGCAAATCCTTCCAGCCAGGAGATCCACTCCAGCTGGTGTCATTTGGTTTATCTTTGAACCAGTGTGGTTCTGAAGGCATTTTTTATTTCTCCCAATCATGTCACTGAGCTGTAATGGTAAGGGTCATACATGTATAGACCGAGGGTCGAATAGACTGATTATGGAAAAGGCACCGATAGCCAGATTGTCTAAGGACATTTTTTTTAATCAGTAGGCCTATCTTGGAATCGTACCCATTCCATGATCGGTCTACAGGACCGTTACTTTGGTGAATCAGTCTGCCAGACCCTTATCGATAGTCAGTGTATAGGACCGTACATGAAGGTCTATCGGTCTGTAACCTCAAGTCTAAAGAACTCGTTGTAGGATTTATTTGTGTGATGTAGAAAGGCCATAGCTAAGCCTCTTTTCTGAGTCACTAATGTATTATGTCACTCTCTTGGTGTCAAAACCACAATTAATGCGTGGTGTGTGAGGGAAAAATTGCTTCATTGTGAAAATTGTTGTGATGATGATGATTAAAGGGAAAGTGTTATTTAACATTAAAGGCAGAGTGTCTCTTTTGCATACCTAAAAAGTAACATGTGTAAATACAATGGCATATTATACAGTACATGTTGAAGAAAATACCATCTGATTGTGAACTTGCAAGCATTATGGGGTTATGGAAAAGGGTTGATGAAAATAATTATAAAGGGGAATGAAACCTAGACATCTACATGTATGTGAATTGAATTCAGAGAATACATAATAATATGAGAGAGAGAGAGAGAAAATAGTGAAAGTTGAAGCAAATTTGTTTTCAAAGTTGTGTTCTAGGGTGCTTATGTGTCCATTCAAACACCGTCAGATACAGTACATGTCAGATAGCAAAGTCTGGCAGGTGGGGGGGGGAGGGGTAGTATTTGATCCTTTGGAGTAATGAACTATCAGAAAACGTACAACGAATCTTTGGAATAATGATTGTACATGTAGCTGTATTTTCATTGGTGCAGCAAAGTCAGATGAGAGTTATTCTGTTACATGTACACTGTATAATGAATCAAATTCAAAATTAATTCATCAACTACTACCATCAACAAATTTTACAGTCTAAATTTGCCTCTGTATTCTTTGCTTATTTGCATATCCCACACATGTACGTGACATAAAAATGCTACTGGTAGTACCTTTCTTTACTTTCCAGTTACTAGGTAAGCCCTACATGTAGGAAAAAGTGGAGGTTGTTAAATGACAATTATGAGGAAAGTACATGTAAATATGAATCTATTTAAAGCATGTGGATTTAACTTGCATTGCTAGTTCTTGTAAACATACATGTTCTGTATGTATGTGTAGGGCTACATTTTGATGCAGGCTTATTCACTTGCATTATCAACAACCGAAGAAATAGAGAATGGAAATTTGTTGTACATGTATTTTCATGTTTACTCAATGTAGAGCTTTTGCCCACTGGGATATGGCTACAGAATAGTATGATAGCGTGAACTCCAAATTTGAAAGACTTGCAGAAAAAAAAAATAGTACACAAATTCACAATTTTTGTTGGCAAGAAGACCCTGAACTTGAAGAGAAACTTTTCTATACCAACTGAGAAAAAAGACCTTGCTGAATGAATTGATAGAGTAAAGAGTACATTTGCAAGACCCAAATTTATCTAAAGAAGAAGAAGAGCAGGAAGAAGGAAAGGGAAGACTGAGAAGAAAAAGAAGAAGGGGAGAAGAAGAAGAAAAAGGGAAGAAGGAGAAAAAAGGAAGGAGAAGGGGAGGAAAAGTAAGATGAAACAAAAAGGAAAAGAAAAAGAAAGACAAAGAAGAAAATAAGAAGAAAAAAGGAAGAAGAAAGAAGAAGAAAGAAGAAGAAGAAGAAGAAGAAACCAAAGTGGTTAAATTGTTGTATTAAAAAATACATATATGTTTATGATTTGCCAAGTTGTTTTGGAAATGAGTTCTGAGTACCTAATAAAAATATAAAAAAATGTCTGATGATGAAATTTTGTTTCATTTTTGCTGATTATCCAATATCCACTTCTTCCGTAACTTTGTTCTCATGTGCCTGATGTCAAGATTTAATTTGTTTGTATTCAATTTGTCTCATTGTCCAGGAGTTCTTGTGACTGGTGCTTCAGGCTTCATTGCAAGCCACATCATCCAGCAGTTACAGCAGGCTGGCTATGCAGTGCGTGGTACAGTGAGGAGCCTGGAGAATGAGGCTAAAATCAAGCACCTCAAGACTCTCTGTCCAGATGCAGCCCATGAGCTTGAATTGGTGCAAGCAGAATTGTTAAATGAAGATTCTTGGAAAAGGTTGGTAAACATGTACTTAAAGGGCCCAGTGACATGATTGGGAGAAAAAAAAAACCTGTCGAACCACAGAACCAAACTTGTTGAAGATATACAACTAGATACACTAGATATTCTGTTTCTTTTGAATTTGTTTATCAAAGGAGAATCAAGCATGATCATACCAGCTCTTTATTTCTGTCTTGTGCACCAAGAGAAATTAATCACATAGAAAACTGTACAACAAATTTGCCTGTCACAAGGAATACTGATGGGAGTTATTTTAAAATGAGTCAACAGCTGACCCCCAAAAATTCGCACCAGAATCCTTGCTATACTTCTTGTATCCCCCGAACTGTGTTCGGAGGATACTATGGATTTGGCCTCGTCGCGCCGCCGCCGCCGCCGTAGAGATTTCCTTGTGAGCGCTCTACCAGCTGCATTTCTTCTCCGATCATCTTCAAATTTGGTATGAAGGTGTATTATGGTAAAGCAAAGACCGCTATTGTTTTTGGTGGTGGTGCCCTCGCTTGGTCCGTCTTTGTACACAAAAAGGTACATTTTTCAGGGTCTGCTTGTGTGCCTGATACTGGCCACATTTCTTGACGGATTTTTTTCAAATTTGGTGTGTATGTGGATCATAGTCAACTCTAGACACCTATAACTTTTGGTGATGCTGCCCTCAATGTTCCGCCTTTTACAGGGTCAAAGGTCAACCTGATAGGTCTAAATTTGCAAAAATGCTTATTTTTTAATTACTTTGTTGTTACCCAAAGGATTTTATTCAAACTTGCTGTATA
>JZLH01S0629296.1:37312-47968 GCA_001188425.1 Eucidaris tribuloides | reverse complement strand
TTTACATTTATCAGTGTGAAAAAACCTGTATAAAATATTTTTGTAAATTCTAAGGATGTGTAGTATTACAATTTTTTCTTGTTCTGCAAAATTTACTTACAGTTGTATGCTGTGGATATGAATTTGATAATAAAAAACAAAACAGATAAATGTTACCGCTGAACCAATTTTATCACTAATATAGTTATAAGATCTACTCTGTGAACTGTTAATGTAGTGAAATATTTTCATTAAATACTACCAGCCATATGGAGCAAGTAAAGATTTACTTTAATATGAAGAATCATATTATGATTTCTTGTTATTAAATCTGTACAATGGTTTCAGATTCCTAATATTTCCCTTTAAACCAATGCAGCCAGAAGAGACTTGAGGGAGACTAACTGACACAAGCCCAACAAATCCAAATGGCCATTATGTAGCTGTTCTGGCAAGCTGCCAAGAGAGCTTTGAATACACCATAAGGCCCTTATTTTTGAAACATTTCTATGTCTGCAATCCTTGGAGCCACAGGTTTTGGTGGCAGCCAGAAGATTATTCCACCTGCTCCCCCATCATTGGCTTCTGTGGAAATGTGATGGTAGTTTAAATAGTTTGATGACCTTTTTAACCCTAGACATGACCACATTTGGTGGTAACCCCATTACTGGTCATTTAAGGAGACTTCTGTGTGGGGGCTTTGTCAAATGTTAAGTCAAAATGCTACCCTGGCGTGGATAATGACATGTTTGTCCTCCCAATTTCTATTAATATCAGGGGTGTGGGGATGGGCACAAAGGTAGTTTTGTAGTCGAGTTCACAAGTTCTGAGGCCTTGGAGGCCAAGCCTGGCCGAAAACACTACCTGTCATACAGGTGACTCGGTCAAGGCCAAGGTCACCCAAAATTGGCCTTTAATATGGCCTACTGTATACTACAACACTTCAAATGAGGGGTAGTAATTTTATTAATTTGTCAGTGCTACTGCATACTTTATTTATTACATGTAGTTTAAATTTTGTGTGTGGGGGGTATGCAGGGTCATTCAGTTCTTGTGGCTTCACCTCCAATGTATCAGTTTACTCTTGAAATACTGGGTTTCACTTTGATTTTTGCATTCTTTGTGTATGTGTATATGTACATGCATTCTCCATTGGCAGTTAGACAAAGATTTACATTTTTTTGGGGGGGGATGGAATGTGGCTGGGCTGCCTTTCTAGTTCAAGATGTCTGTGGATTGCAGTATCTTGTTTAATTTAGGGTACCATACACACCAAATGATTGCAACCCCACTTCCACCCAACCCCCCAACCACCACCATCACCACCACCACACATATGAGCACACGTATACTCACATACATGTACATTCTCTCAAGCACATTTCACTTATTATGAAGATTACTGCCTTTAATGTGGACATATGACACTTGGGATAATATTTTGTCAGATTTAGTACTGATGTCAAAAGGGCATCATGGTAAGATTTCTTGGCAACAAACCTGTGTGTAACTTCAGCTGTAATTTGGGGGGCCAAAATCTGACAATGTACAATTATTAATACCGTACTAAAGACAACGTAACAGCTTTTTTCCCTTTGTGTAAACGTGTTCAGATTTTTGGCATCGGTATATTTTAGTAACAAACAATCATTATATTCATTCATTAACTAATTTAGGGTTCGGTGCTACATTACATTTACCCCAATAACATCGAACCTTGCCATCCCAAAAGGGGGTTTCCCTCTGACCTCTCACACCCATTCTTGTTGATTTTTTTTTTATTTTGATAACTATGCTGTCTGTCATTTGATGTGCAAACTGCACTTTCTCTTCTCATGTGAAACCAAGTTAATGGACTTTCAGCACACCATCTATACCGTGCAAGAAATTGCCTAAATTTGGTATGCTTTTTCTTTCAACCCAGCAACATAGCATAGGCATTAGGATTGGTATTCAGGTTTAGGATTAGGGTTAGGGTTATAGATTTAGATTAGGGTAATTATTTGGGTTACCATTGGGATGAATTGGTTAGTAGAGTTTAGACCAAGTGAATACTGTATGGGGAGAAATCCATTTGCTTTACATACATGTAGAAGCAAAAAAAAAATCAGAGGAACGGATCAGTGAAAGTTTTGAGAAAAATCTGGCAAATTGGAATGCAAATATTGATATTTTAAATTTGAAAGTTCCATAAATCATTATAAAATTGGCAACATTGTGGCATTCATTGCGAGCAAGGCTCCATTCATTTTGTACAAAATGTATCTCTAAATTTTCATTTTCTTGAATATTTGTGCATGGATGTGCAAACTTCACTTTTCAAACCTTGTAAAACAATGTAAGTGTGACTGTGAACATATTAGTAGAGGGATATTATGTAGAGAAAATGAAAATGTGACATTTTGTGTAGAAACCAAATGGAGGATTGCTCACATAAAATAACAACTGACAGTTTTACCAGTTTGTAATGATCTAAGAATTGTTAAACACTCATAACTTCATTAGTACTTGTCTATTTTTTCTTACACTTTCACTCATGTATTTTGCAGATTTTTCTCCTTTTGAAGCATTTTGCTGTCAGTCTGGAATTGTTCTTTATGATTGATTTAACTCTTACCGAGCCAAAGTCGCAGATCTGCACCAAATAATACACATTACATGTACCTCCATAGGGTTTTAAATCCTCTGGCATGTTAAGAGTAAACTATTTGATTATGTTTTTCTTTTGATGTTTGATGTATTCTCAAAACTTTTTTCTTCCCTCCCCCTGTCACCCCCTATCTACCCCCCTCCCCCATTACCCCCCTGTCTTCCAGAGGATGAGAAATTTGAGTTGGTGGTGGTTCACCCCGTGGGCGTGGTGGGGCCGGTGCTGAGTGCCAACAAGGCGACGAGCTGTGAGATCATCAAGCGTCTCCTGGAACGCAACCCCTTCATGGTGCCAAAGGTCAACCTCCCCTTAGTTGACGTTCGCGACGTCGCGGCCGCTCACATCGCTGCCCTCAAGTGCCCCGAAGCCGTTGGTACGTTACCAACCAAAACATCCGCAGTTACTAACATTCCCCAATATTGAAAATTCTGACATTATTTTACAACATTTTTTTTTCAGTCTTCTGACTATGCTTCAAATAGAGCTGCCAACTGCCCGATCAATGTAGTTTTTTTGCTATCCAAAAAAGTACGAAAAATGCATTTTTTATGCAAAATTATGGTTATTGAAGTTAATTTAGCGATGCTTAACCCTAATAATAACCGGGGGGGGGGCCATAATGCCCCCTTACAACTTCGCGTTTCGCCGCGCGCGCGAAATTTTTTAAGCCGGCCATTTCACTGGCTTGTATTACTTTCAAGTATCTCGTCATTTAAGAGCCTATTTCGAAAAAGTCGGACGTACCGTTACGACGCTGCGCGTTTTCGTACATGGCATGCAAACTCAAATGCTCAAAAACGTGATTTTGTGCTACAAAATCAATGCAAATTGTGTTTTCAAGCCAAATCATAAATATATGATTATTTTACTTTTTACTGGCCTAAAAATGCAGATTATTGTTTATGCTGTTTATGATCGCCATAAGTGTCACCGGACAAAGTTTATCGAAAAAATTCATAAAAAAAAAAAAAAAAAAAAAAAAAACAAAACGGTCGAAAAAAACAAAGAAATACATAAGAAATTCACAAACAATAAAATACATAGGAATTATTTGATTTGAATTGTTTTGTAGATAATTGTTCGAATGTCAAAATGAAATATTTTCACAAAAATTTTAGCATTTCTACTAGCCTATTGTCTAAGCTGAAATATAGTGAAAACATAATTTCATACACTATTTGCATAATAATTACTAAAAAAATATAAAAATCAATCTTTTGAAAATGTTACTATTCAGTCTTGTAGTTTACACCGCGTTCTATGCCGCGTGCAAATTTTCGCGGCATCGCGCAATCTGCGGGCCGAGATCTCGGGCGGGGGGGGGGGCGGCAAATTTATCCAGTTTGTACCACTTTAAAATATGATTTTATGCTGCTCAGGATGTTTTTTGGGGGGCGGTCAGATTGACAGCTCTGACCTAAGCGGCAGTGACATCCATTGGAGAACTCAAATGCCTCAAAAAACAAAGAGTTGAAACTATGCTACAGTTTAGCAATATGTACACTAGGATAGGAGCGGTATATCGGCTGCGAAGGGATATAGTCTTGAATTTGTTTAACGTGACAAGAAACGAGCATTAATTTACCAGTATTTGAATTGATCTCCCATCTGCATGAAAGTAATCCATAGAAAGCAACAGTGGAAATTCACTCCATCCATGTGCTCAATTTCTCCGGCCACTTTGCAACCTCAATTCCCCACACAATTGATTACTAAACTAATTACAGTTTCCCACTTCAAAGTTCTGCAGCAATTGAACTGAGTGTCTGTTAAGGGACAGAATATAAGTTACATAAATCTTCCAGATTAGCCCTTGAAATAGTTTTGAGCATTTTAATACAGTAAATTTTCTTGATCCTGTAACTATAATCCTTCTCTCACAGCACAATAGCAGCCAACACAGTACACAGTATTGACCTTCATTTAGTAGAGTGATGAATAACTTCAGATGAAACTTAACAAAAGAAGGAAAAAAATCTTGATGGGAATCACTTTTAAAAGTTAATGTTAGTTTTATGCAACCCTGGCCTACAACAAATGAGATGAATTTGGTCGGTTGCCAGACATTTAGAAACATGAAAGTGATAAGAGTGACAGATCCTTTTTGCAACAGGAAAAAAAGGTATTCTTTTTCGTGAAAGATGGTGGGATGGCTCCATTGGGCCTTTAGGGGGATGAAACAGACCAGTTGGATAGAGGGACTCAAGTCTAAGAAAAATCATACTTTCATTTTATCCATTAGAGAGGCAGGGTGTCTCTTTTGCATGCCTAAAAATAACATTGTGTCAATACACTGGTATATTTATAGAAGAAAATACCATGTAAGAACTTTTAGCAAAGTACTGGAGCTAGCAAAACAAAACTGGTACAGAATGCCATCCATTTTGTTCTAATTACAGACTTCTGGCAAATTGAACATATGAATTGTTCAGCAGAATTAAAAAAATGCACAGTTTTGGGCTACATGCTCACTTGAGCCTGATGCGACCTCCCTGTGGTGCCCCTAGAGAGTAGGTCATCATCTTGGCCCTTGAGACCCTACCTTTGTACCCCCATGGAGATCACATGAACCATATGAATAACTTTACATTGCCTTGCCCTATGGATGATGATGGTGATTCCTACCAAGTTTGGTTAAAATGAAACAGATGATGACATTGACAAGGTGATTATTTTTCTTGCACCCCTTACCTTTCATACCCCTCTGGGGCCCAATGGGGCCACTCTGAGAATTGTTTCGAACAACTTCAATGCTTGAACTATATTGTATAAAGAATCTACACGCAATATCATGACTGCACAACTTCTGAACCTAGAAAAGACTAAGGATATTTTTAGATTCACATAGTTTTGGCCTCTGGAGGCCAGCGCCTTAATCTTAATCAGGACCACAAATGATATCCTCCCACTGCACACAAAAAAAAAATCACTCAAGCCTTTAGGCTATTGATCAATGACATGTCTGTGAAATCCAAGGATCAGTAATTATGTAAAATTTGAAAAATGGGCAAAAAACAATAGCTTATAATAGGTTACTGTATGTATATAGGCTAGGAAGTTTTGTCTCCAAGAGACAATAATTCAATCAAAGTTTTAACAGTCACTATAATTCCACTTAACCCTATATTAACTGGGGGGGGGGGTCAATTTGATCCCCCCCTCGACGAATTTCGCGACCATGCCGCCGCGCAAAATACGAAAAAAAAGAAAGTGAAAACATAATTTCATACACTTATTTGCATAATTAATTACTTAAAAAATATAAAAATCAATTTTTTGAAAATGTTACTATTCAGTCTTGTAGTTTACACCCGGTTCTATGCGCGTGCAAATTTTCGCGGCGATCGCGCAATCTGCGGCCGAGATCTCGGGGGGGGGGGGGGGGGGGGTCAAAATTTATCCAGTTTGTACCACTTTAAAATATGATTTTTACTGTGCATCAGGATGTTTTTTTTGGGGGGGGGGGTCAGATTGGCAGCTCTGCTAAAGGGCAGTGACATGATTGGGAGAACTCAAAAATGCCTCAAAAAACAAATGAGTTGAAATATGTACATGTTTAGCAATATGTACACTAGATAGAGGGTATATTCAGGCTGGAAGGATATGTCTTGAATTTGTTTACGTGACAAGAAACGAGCATTAATTTACCAGTATTGAATTGAAATATGTACATGTTTAGCAATATGTACACTAAATAGAGTGTATATTCAGGCTGGAAGGATATGTCTTGAATTTGTTTACGTGACAAGAAACGAGCATTAATTTACCAGTATTGAATTGATCTCCCCATCTGATAGAAAGTAATCCCATAGAAAGCAACAGTGGAAATTTCACTCCCAATCCTGTGCTCAAGTATTCACTGGCCACTTGCAACCTTCAATTCCCCCACACCAATGATTACTAAACTAATACAGTTTCCCACTTCAAAGTTCTGACAGCAATTGAACTGAGTGTCTGTTAAGGGGACAGAACTATAAGTAATAATCTTCCAGATTAGATTGAAAATAGTTTTGAGCATTTTAATACAGTAATTTTCTTGATCCTGTAACTATAATCCTTCTCTCACAGCACAATAGCAGCCAACACCAGTACACAGTATTGACCTTCATTTAGTAGAGTGATGAATAACTCTCAGATGAAACTGAACAAAAAGCCAAAATAAAAACGGAGACGATATACGAGTGTCCGTCCATAGGGTCTGTGTACATCTCTTGGTCATTGTTAACAATAAGACTTTTGATATTAGTTTCTTTATGAGGTTGATGTGATGCATCAAGACTTAGTTTTTCTTATCCGTCGCCGCACTGTACGGTCCCTGTAGTTGCTATCCGCCTCTCACGCCCAGTTGGTACCGCGGGGGGATCTGTCCGCGTGTCTTGCAGGAGGATGGAGAGAGGTTGATTGCTGCTGAGTTGGTTGTTACGCCCCGTGGCGCTGGTGGGCCGAATGGTGGAGGCAGGCGCAACGGAAGGCAGCTGAGCTGTGAATCGAACAAGCCTGGTCTCCGTGGAACGCGAAACCCCTTCGATGGCCTGTGAAAGTCAAGCCTGCCCCTTAGTTAAGTACTTCGGCTAGCTGATGAGGGGCTGCCGGAGACGGTCGGGCGGGTACAGGAGGGGCTGGCGACGATCGCTTGCGGAGTGGCGAGCAGGGCGTCCAGTCCCGAAGTCCGGTTGTTAGATATCCTATACCAGAACATCACGCAGTTTACTCAACATTCCCGAAAGATCTATTTGAAAATTCTGAACATTAATTTATCGTGAAAACATTTTTTTTTTTCACGTCTCTGATATCTTCAAATCAGAGCTGCCAACATGCTGAATTCATACCGTAGTTTTGTACGAAAATATATTTTTAATGCAATAATATGTTTTGAAGTTAAATTTAGCATGCTTTAACCCTAATAATCCGGGGGCGGGGGGGGGGGCCAAATGGCCCCCCCCCTTAAAATTTCGTCCGATTTCGCTCAGCGCCGGAGGGCCGCATAAGCGAATTTTGACTCGCGCCATTCACTGCTTATCTACTTCGAGTATCGTGCATTCATTTAAGACATTTTCGAAAAATCGATCATATATCGCTTCACTACGCTGCGCGACGCTTTTCGTAACATGCATGCAACTCCAAAATTGCCTCAAAGAAATCGGTGATTTTTGTGTATCAAAATCAAATGGCAAATTTGTGTTTTCACGCCAAAAATCAAAATATATGAAATTATTTTACTATTTACTGGCTAAAATGCGATTTCATTGCTTTTTACTGCGTTATAGATCGCAAAAGTGTCCCCGACAAAGTTATCCGAAAAAAATATCTAAAATAACAAAAGTCGAAAAAACAATAGAAATACATCAAGAATTCACAAAACCAATAAAAATAATAGGAATTAATTCTGATTTTGGCAAATTGTTGTAGATACATGTTGACCAATCGTCAAAAAACATTGAGATATTTTCCGCAAAAAATTGCCATTCCTACTAAGCTATTGTAGATCTGAAATATAGGTTGAAACAATAATCCTTCATTAACACTTATTTCATAATTTACTTTACTTAAACAATATCCAAATCACATTTTTTTTGAAAATGTATACTATCCATGTCTTGAGTTTAACAGCCCGGCTGCTATGCGCGTGCAAATTTTCGCGGCGATACGCACAAAATCTGCGCGCCGGCGGGATGCTCGCGGGGGGGGGGGGGGGGGTCTGGGGCCAAAATTGTATTCCGATTTGTACCCTTTAAATATGAAATTTTTACAGTGCACAGATGTTTTTTTTTTGGGGGTCAGATTGAGCAGACTCTGCAAAGGGCAGCTGGCGACTATGATTGCATAGGAGGAACTGCAAAATGGCCCTCAAAAACCAATGAGTTGAAAATATTAGCATTTAGCAATATTACACATGCAACGGTTTAGAATACGGCAAGATAAGGGATATCAGGGCTGGAAGGACTACTGTCTTGTAGATTTGTTTACACACACACACCACACACAACACTCTACCGCCAGTATTCGAATCTTGACACATATGTACACCTGTTTACGCCCCACAATATGGTACCCCTAAATAGAGTGTATACTCACAACGCTGGAACGGATATCTTGCAATGTGTTTCGACCGTCGACACACAAAACCGAGCCATAATTTCCAGTATGCTGAATTTGATCTCCCCATCTGACTGCCAAGTAATTCCATGCCACCCACATGAACTTCAAACTCCAATCCTGTGCCTTCAACCACCTGGCCCAAAACAACTCATCACATATACATTCCCACACAAATGATTACTAATCAAATCACGTTTACCCACTTAATATATAATGTCTGTTAACGGACAAATATATAATCCCCAGATTGAAAATAGTAATATATAACAGTAATTGTTCTGATCCTGTAACATAATACTTCTATAGTGGCAGTCAAAACGTAAATATTGACCTTCATTATTAAGCAGTCGATGACTAACTCTCAACCCGAATCGAACAAAAGAAAGGAAAAAAACTTCTTGATGGGATCAATCTTAAAATCTAACTGTATAGTACTCTCTAAATGCACACACCACACGCCTAACAACAACACACACACTAGACATACTGTGCATCGGATTTGCAACACATATAAGAAACATGAAAAGTGATAAGAGATGACAGTATTCCTTTTTGCAACACGAACACAATATTAACTATCAATAATACACGAAGAAAGCTGGTGGACTATCCACAACACAACATAGCACTCGATACAACAACACCTTGTATAAGGACCTCACAGTCCTAGAGAAAAATCATAACTTCTCACTTTCTATCATTAGAGAGCAGGGTGATCTCTTGCCTGCCTAAAATACCTGTCAATACACTGGTATATTTATAGAATAAAAGATACCATGATAAGAATTCTTTTTTTCTTTTTTTGTTTCTTTTAGGCAAAGTATGGAGGCTAGCAAAACAAAACTGGTACAGAATGCCATCCCGTTGTTACTAAATTACAGACTTCTGGTAAATGAGCATATGAATTGTTTCGCGCAGAATGTAAAAAATGCACAGTTTTGCATGCATGCTCACTTTGAGGCCTGAGCGACCTCCTGTGGTGCCGCTAAGAGTAGCGTCATCATCTTGGCCCTATGAGGACCCTTAACCTTGTACCCCCTGGATGATCAACCATGAACCATTATGAATAACTTTATCATTGCCCTTGTCCTATGGATGATATGGTGATTCCTATACCGTGAAGTTTGGTTCCAAATGAAACAGATGATGACATTGACAAGTGATTATTTCTTGCACACCCTTACCTTTCATAACCCGCTCCTGCGGGCCAATGGGGCACTCTGAGAATTATGTATTCGAACACGTTCAAGCTTGAGCTATACTGTATATCAAGAATCTTACCACCAATAGTCATACTGGACAACTTCTGAAACCTAGAAAAGACTAAGAATTTTTAGATTCACATAAGTTTTGGCCCTCTGGGGCCAGCGCCTTAATCTTAATTCAGTGACCACAAATATATCCTCCCCCTGCACAAAAGAAAAAAACACTCAAGCCCTTTAGGCTATTGATCAAATACATTCTGTGAAATCCAGATAGTTCATTATGTAAAATTTGAAAAATGGGCAAAAAACAAAGCTTAAAAGTTAGCTTGTTGTATACATAGGCTAGGCATTTGTCCTCTCAAAGAGAACAAAAAAAAAAAAAAACAATAATTAATCAAAGTTTTAACAGTCACTAAATTCCACTAACGCCTAATTAACTGGGGGGGGCTCAATTTGATCCCCCCTCGATCGAATTTCCGATCATCGCGCGCGCAAAATGTTTTGATCCGGCGTTGCTCGCTGACTTTTCTAGCTTTCAAGTCCTGTCGCCATCTTTTGGAACCGTTCGGCGACAATCCGGACATACCGTTACACGCTGGCGCGACTTTTTTATACATGCATGTCACCTAAAATCGCTCAAAACGGTAATTATTGCTTGGACAATAATCAATGGAAATTTGTGTTTTCAAGCCAAACATGCATAAATGTATCAGAAGTTATTTT
>JZLH01S0629296.1:21669-37287 GCA_001188425.1 Eucidaris tribuloides | reverse complement strand
CAAACAAGTAAATGGAAAAAAATCTTGATGGAAATCACTTCTTAAAGTTAATGTTAGTATTATGGCAAACCCTGGCCTTGACAATAAAAAGATGAGCGTGGTCTGTGTTGTTTGTTTCCGAATGTGTTAGAAACAATGAAAGTGATAAGGTTAGTGTACAGAATCCTTTTTGAACAGGAAAAAAGGTATTCTTTTTCTCTCGTGAAAGATGGATGTGGTTTGTGTGTGGGGATTGGCTCCATTGGCGCCTGATTAGTGGGATGAAACAGACCAGTATTGCTGATGGAGAGGGACTCGAGAGGAGTCTTAGAAATCATACTTTCATTTTATCCATTGAGAGGCAGGGTGGTCCTTTGATGCCTAAAAATAACATTGTCAATTACCTGCTTTTACTGGTTGAAATGAATTAATTTTATGTTTATGATTGCAAAAGTGTCCCCAACAAATTTCATCGAAAAAACAATAGAAAACAAAAGGTCGAAAAAACAAAGAAATACATAAGAAATTCACAAAACAATAAAATACATAAGAAATTAATTCCAATTCGGCAAATTTTTTTGCAGATAATTGTGAGAAATGTCAAAATGAATATTTTCACCAAAAATTAGTATTCTACTAGCTATTGTAAGTGAGTTATAGCCGAAACCATAATTTCATACACTTATTTGCATAATTAATTACTTAAAAAATAGAAAAAATTAATTTTTTGAAAATGTTACTACACAGTCGGGTAGTTTACATCCGGCTCCATGCGCATGCAAATTTTCGCGGCGATCGGCGGCCGAGATCTGAAGGGGGGGTCAAATTGACCCAGTTAAAATAGGGTTAATGTGGCTGTTAATATCTTTGTCTCTTGCACACCCAGGTAACCGACACATTCTCACTTCTGGTAATATTTGGTGGACTGAAATGGCAGCCATCTTGAGAGAAGAATTCAAGCCACAAGGTAAGCAAACTGAAAGATTGGCTGTGTTTTGGCAAAAGGATGACATTGTATCTCGCACTTTCTCTGGTAACTAAATTGCCAAAAAATTCAACCTAGAAGTTTTGGTATTTTTCATACCTGTGTAAACGATAGAATAAAAACTTAATGTGTGCTTGTGAGCTTTATTCCAGTATACATGTAGTACAACATGCACCATGTGTGTATGCTATCCAAATCTTCTTTAGAGTTTTCGATCGTAGTTGTGTAAATATAATTCTGTACGGAAATGTATCATCTGCAAAGAAGATGCTTCGTGGTGAATCAAATTAGATAGACATGGTGTCAGAATAGGGCTGGCCGATGTTTGGATAATATCAAAATTAGTCGATGTTGAGAAAATATTGAATACACCATAATGATCTCATGATTATTTTAAAATATCGCCAGAGGCACGATATGACCCAAAATACTGTCGATTATAAAAACCTAATGGGGTATAAAATGCATGCACTGCAGTGAGAGGGACCAAGAATTCCCCATACATGTAGCTAAGAATACTCTGCACACAAGAGATAAATTCAGGGAGGTAGGAGTAACAAGAGAGACCTCCATCCGTCCATGTTGTTCAGCTATCAAACTTGTGGTAGTGCAAGAGCAGTAGTGCGTTTAGTATTTTGTCAACAAATCTATCAACACGCTGCCAACGAAAAATGCCATTCATAAACAGTCGGCACCACAAATCTCCAGATCTAGTTACAAGAGGGTCTACAGAAAGCAACATTGTTTTGACCACATTTTGATAACAGCCCTAAAGAGTGCACTGTCAATTTAAGTGTATAATAGATTTATCTTGTTCATCACAAATCTGTTTTTCAACTCGGGCGATAAATCGTGTTATCGACGATGTTTTTGCCACGATAATCGAATGAGGTTTAGATCAAATTTCGCCACCTCTATGTCAGAATAAATGTGAAACTGAGATGCAGTAATGCCACAGTGATTTCAATTTGATATGTAGAATGAATCCAATACCAAAGCTGGCCTGAAACAGCAAAATTGTGAATTCAGTTTAAAAATTCAAACAAATATCATGGAACATCATATCAAAAACTTTGGCAAAGTCTAAAAAATAAAATTATTGTACTCGTGATAGAAACTGCTTTCAGTGACAATGCAATTGTATTATATTGTATTGTATCTCTGTCGTATTTGTAATAATCTGGCATGTTCCTGCAAGGGTACAGGGTCAAGGACATCTCTCCAGGCATGTCTTATAAAATGTATTTTGCATGTTCTTTACCGGGAATAACAGAATTTACAACAAAATGTAAAACAATCAAAAGACAACAAGGTACAATGTAATACATTCTCAGTCCAACATGATTGTTTGATGAACTATCATGGTTTACTGAGATGCATGACATCGTACTTTGTTTGTTTAATTTTATGCATGGAACCAACCCGTGGACTAGGAGTGGTTTATATTTTACATTTCTGATGGGCTGAACCTATTATAGATGTGTCTCGTGTTTGTACTTTTATGACGATTGTATAAGGCTAGAGAAAAAAAGAACTATACCCTCATACACGTTTTACAATCATAGGTAATTATTTCTATGCATTCAACAGCTATAATCTTTCCATTTTCCCCTCACATTGACAGGTTATAACGTCCCCACAATGCTGGCACCAAAGTTTACCATCCGCATTGCTAGCTGGTTTGATAAGGATGCCAAGATGATTCTACCTGTTTGGAATAAACACTGCAAGTTTAACAACACAAGGGTGAGTAATACACGCAGAAACTGTATTTTATTACCCCGCTAACATAGTTGGAAGAGGTATTGTGATCATGCGAGTTTGTCTGTTTGTTTGTTTGTTTGAATGTTTCTTACCAGTCTCACAGGCACAGTTTTACATCTAGCCCCATGAAATTTTTTGCACGTTTCAAAATGGAACATGCTGAACTAAGTTCAATTCTCAAGGTCATAGGTCAGGTATCAAAGTCAATGTCAAGCAGCAAAATGTACACAATTTACAAACCGTTTTGGCCATAACTTCAGTTCTGATCATTATAAACACATCCAATGAGGCGTGTATTGTAGATATTAATGTGATGCATTTCACATGACCTTGACCTTCAAATGTTTGCCCAAGATCAAAATTTTCATTTCTTTTGCAGAAGGATTTAAAATAAAAAGTCGAATGATGGCAAGACACAGTAACACAGTCAAGATTTTCAATGTTATTGGGTGGTAGGGGGAGAGAAAGGGTAACATTGGCGGAGGTACTTGCGATCTCTAAGCACAGCTCTAGTTTATTTTCAAATTTGCTTGCTGATTTCAAGCTTTCAGACTACACAGTGTGAGTATAAGAACATAAAACACACAGATTCATTCCCAAATTCTTTCAGAATCGGGGAAAAACTATCATAAAACTGATATCAAGAAATAATAGCATTATTGTTTTACTTTCATGTGGTATATTGGACGTTCATATTTTAGACATGAATGACTGCTTTGCAATCAGTTTCTGTAAAAACCTGTCAAATTTGTTTTTGTTTAACTGGGTACATAATGACATAGCCCTTAACATTCACAACAAAACAACATATCATGCATGCACACTGCAAAAATTTAAAAAAAAACTTTGACAAAAGCAATTTTAAAATATTTTACAAAATTGATTTGCTGAGCAGTTATACATGAACGAATATGAATGAGCAATATACCACAATTGAATAGGCACTGTTCCTTGTTCATGCGGACAGTCAAAGAGAGTCGACAGTAGCGAGTTAGCGGTGGTGACAGTGATCGACTGTAGCAAGTAAAGGGTTAATGCACTCATATTAGAGCTACAATGACAGTATTATGAGTGCTAGAATTAGTTAAGTCACCATGATCATTGAGAGTATTATCATGATGCAATCTGAATCTTGTTATTCCAAATGTCCTTCATGACTGACAATCAGTCTGATATACTGCAAGGTGAGTAGTAATGACTTGACACATGAAATGTGCACTCTATTTCAACCTACAGGCCGTATCAGGAATTTTCAGAGGAGGGTTTTCATCCTGGTGAAAAAAATTTTCAATCAAAATTGTACGTCCAAAATTTTTCAAGGTCAGCCCAGTAGCCGAAAAGTCCCCCAGTTCCACAGATATATAACAACCCCCTTTTGCAAAAAGGAGATATTTTCTGGAAAAAGGGGGGTGTTTTGGGGGTGTTGCCACCCCCATTTTTTTGCAAAAGGGAGGTGTTTGACACACCCAAAAACCCCCTGGATATGCGTATGTCAACCTAATGATTTATGTATCCAATACATAGACAAGAATAGATTTATCCTTTCTGTATTGTAACTATGTTGTCTTAAAGGTTAGTGACATGATTGGTATTGGTAACACTTGAAAATGCCTCAAGAACCAAATAAGGTGAAATCTATAACAACTATACACTAGCAGGAGTGGATCTCCCACCTGGGAGGATTTGTCTGTAATTTGTTTACTTAAGGAGAATCAAGCATAAACACAGGAGTATCTTAATTTTATCCGGGGACGATAAAAATAAGCCCCATAGAGAGCCACACAGCAGGTTTTCCGTGCTACGAGTGATATTGATATTGTTTATTTTAGAATGAGTCAATGTTTGACTACAAGATTTTCACGGGAGAATCCTTGCATAGTTTACTTGATTCTAGAGTAGTTTCAGCCCAAGTTGAGGACTACCCCCAATCATGTCCTTTACCGTTAATGCTTTTCGCTTTCATATTCAGAATGCTGCAGGCCAAGTCTATGGGCCTTTCTTACAGTGGTACCAGTGATGTGTGACTCGAGTCGCGTCTTGGACTCGAGACCAGACTCGAGTCCATTTTTTCCGGACTCGGTCTCGGACTCGGACTCGAAGGTTCATGACTCGGTCTCGGACTCGGACTCAGGGCCTGTGACTCGATGACTCGGCGTCAGTCCGGCTCGAGACCGGCGGCATATTGGCGCTATACTGCAGTTGCCGAAACTGAGTTTTCGTATCCAAACGGATATCTCTGGTTCCATTCGCTTAAATTTCATCAAATTTCACTCAATATTTTCAAATATAAAATCACTTAAATAAATTTCAGCCAAATCGGATCACACAGTAGCAGTCCACTGCCTGGACTGTCTTCCGTGTTTCTAGTTTTGCAATGCGTAGTACATATTACATGTGATGTGTGTGTACATACACATCACTTTACACTACACATACACATATAAAGAATGATGAAGCAAAAATGTGAAATTTGTCACTGCCACTATTATTGAACATTTTCGTTGAATATCGCAAGCACTTTGAAAGGATGATAGTACCTTTCAACTTTTTGAAATGTATCAGTACTGGTGATCTCCAAATTTATTATGTAATTTCTTTGAAGATGTTTCGGTAAGGGTAACTCAAGTTACAGACAATTATGTGTGGCTGAATTACACTTTTATGTATTAGTTCACCCAATCTAGCAAAATATTTTCTCATGTTAGGCCTATACATTTCCACATACTGAAGGTTTTGTGGGATTTTTGCTTATACATGTAGAACAAGGAGGGTGTTGACAAACAAGTGAAAATGTTATAAGTGATTGATTCTACATTTTAAAGACACAGATACGAGGGTTTTCTTAATAACTACATGTAATTTTAAAACTAAAGTAACTACATACTTATCGTCTTGTAATTATTTTGTTGGCTTGTTATCTTTTTTGGAAACTGAATAATTTGTTGATTCATTTGAATGATTCTTTAGTAAGTAGGTCCCTACGGATATTTTAAATGAGATACTTGTTTTCTAATTAATTAATATGTAATACATTTGCACATGTGCCGACTCGGTCTCCGTCTCGGATATGCCGGACTCGGTTCGGACTCGGACTCGAAGGTTCATGACTCGGACTTGGACTTGGACTCGGAAAGGCCGGACTCGGACTTGGACTCAGACTTACTGGACTCGGACACATCACTGAGTGGTACTAAGAGGGCAACCCATCTGTATATAGCCATGCATGCAATGAAAACTAGCTTTTTACAGGGTTTCCCTGGTCATGGAAATGTGGAAAAGTCATGGAATTTGTATTTTCCGGCCTTTCAAAAAGTTGTAAAAAATAGAAAATCACCAGTAAGTCATGGAAAATAATTTTTCTTGGTGTGTCTTCAAGTGTTCAAGGGTACATCTTTTTAGGCAATATTGAGTTGGAAGTAATTGTTAATTTTTCAACTTTTTACCATGGAAAAGTCATGGATTTTTTTCCCTGCCAAGTGCAGGAACTATCAGAAAAGACAAACCATTACCTTAAAAAAATATGATTTTTTAACTGTCACACAATTAGCAAGTAAAATGTTCCTTTGTTTAACAAAACATCATTAATTTAGTCAAGTCATTGAAGTTCAAAGTTGGAATCAAGAGTTATGAAATTGATGGCTTTCTCAGCTAATTGGTTGTGCCGTTAGCACATAAAGTGTTAATACATGTACTCTTTGATTGGCAACCCTTATGCAGGGTTCCACACTAACTTTTTAATTCAAAATTATCACTTTGAGATTTTTTCTTGCCCTAGAGAAAATCTTTGTTTTCACTTTAGGTAATATTTTTCGACATATTTTCAGAATTTACAGTTCAAATTTTAAATTGCAAATTGTTTACTTGCCTGGCATGACGTCTAACTTGCATTGGGCAAGCGTGCAAGTGCTACATGTAGCGTGAACCCTTGTCTTATCCAATGATTGGCTAATTGTTTGTCCCAACAGATGAAGGAAGTTCTCAAGATAGAGCCGAGAGACCTGAAGACATCCCTCATTGACATGGCCTACAGCCTCATTGAATTTGGGATTGTGAAGAAGTCGCGCAAGTATCGCGGCCCCAATACTGGGGAGGCGATGGTTGCCACTGAAGGAGGGGAGGGGGCTAATGAGGAGGCTGCCCCTACCTCAAACGGTCCCACAACCGATGGGGAGGTGAAGGCAGCGGAGACAAAGGCAGAAGGTAATGATTATTATTATTTATTATTATTTATTTATTTGCATGGTCCGTTTTCACATTCACAAGATGACAAACAATTTACAAATTATATACGTATTTATACATGTTGCAATACAATAATTGATGTGATATGTTATTATGCCACACAATAAAAAGGACTAACACATAAGCTAAGCTTAAAAGCATGATAGTCCTATAATGCAAACTGTGGAAAAAAAGACTAGTGAAGTGTATTACAAAACACATTACAATCATAAAGTTAACTGAATTCATTTGTGTATTACGAGGTAGAAAAAAGGGGGATGCCCAATATCAAATTACTATGTGTTTACAAAATAATAATGTATTGATACATTGTACAAGTACATTGTTATAAATTGTAATATATAAATGTTTCATAGTAGTACATGTAATGCATGCATCTGTATTTATATGCACACGGATACGCACATACTGCATGATTTGAAATAATACACCCATTGGTAATTGGGAATATGAGTGAGATATCGGAATGGAACGGCATAGATTAACAATTAACATAGAAAGTATAACTGTCCGATCACGTTAAATATTGGGTGATTAGCATTTGTTTAAGTTTACATTTAAAGGAATAAAGGGAATGACAATTGCGTATTTCAACCGGTATGGAATTCCTGATATCCACACATCTGGACCAGAGTGTCTAATAGGCTTATGTGTTAGTGTTATAATTGGATTATGTAATGAAATCGGCCCGCTCGTCTGGTGGAATATGGGTGAGTGTTTGGTTTGTTCTGAACATAGTAGTAAATGACGGGGGGCAAGAGTGTAGTTTTATATCGAAACATAAAGAGGGCAGTTTCAGAAAGTGGATATCGTTGATATCGAGTAAATAGAGGATCAGAATGATCTCTGTAACCCGCCACCACTGCATATTCGAATTGCTTTTTTCTGTAAAAGAAGGAGAGGTTGGGTGCAGGGTTCTAGAATTGGCCAGATAAGATTGCAAGGTGTAACCAGTATTTTTTTTTTTTTGGGGGGAGGGGGGGAGGGGGAGCACAGAATAACTTTGACTCAAATGACCCCACAGTCTGAGAGTAATGATTGTCAGGCATATTACAGTCCAACCTTGATTAAATGGCCACATTGGGACAGCAGCCATCCAGATAAGTGATATATCCACATAAGAGAGATAATTTACAAATGTGGTATGGGGGGGGGGGTGGGGGGAGGTAATAATGTCACAATTTATAGTATACACAACCCACACATCATGTGCAAATTGCAACAGACCACAAACAAGTGACACTTATCATTGTTCCCCATACCAGCACGATTTGTGTGTACATCTTCTGATAAAGGTGTATCAAATACAAGCAATGACTGGTAGTCCATATAGAGAGATCGATTAAGGATGGCAGTATAACCAAGGCCGAACTGTAGTGGTGTAACCAGGATTTACAAGGTCAGGGGTGGTAGGGCACAAACTAAGTTTGGCTCGAATGACCCTGAAGACAAAGGCTGAAAGTATTATCAGGGGGTGTATAGGGGTTGGGGGGGGGGCGCAGGTGCCACACAAAATAATTTGACTGAAATGACCCCAAAGGTTCCAGAAATAAAGATGGAAGGTATTGATTGCAAGGCAAATCAGTGGTGTAACCAGAATTTTCAGGGGGAGGGGGAGGTAGGGGCATAAAATAATGATGACTCAGATGACCCTGAAGTCTCCAGGGACAAAGCTGATGGTGGTGAGTGAGATAAAGTTGACCTAATTGTCTGAAATGATATTGACAAAGGACATGGTTTGTCCTTCCTTTCTATATAATATGAAAACAGAAGCAGAATGGAGAAATCAAAACAGAAGGAAGTCTACGATGACAGGTAAGAGAAGAGACACTCGGCCACAGGAAGGTGACAGAAACGCAAGCCGAGACGCCGGCAGAGACACCCGCAGAAACACCAGCAGAGACACCCGCAGAGACACCCGCAGAAACACCGGAGAAACGACTACAGAGCCACAGGCAGAGGTACCGGCAGAGTACCAGTTGCAGAGGCTCCCGTGGAGGCACAAACTGAGGAGGCCCCAGCCTGCAGACCCACCTGCCCAGGAAAACAGTCCCCAGCAGCTGAGGAGAGCACACCAATGGAGGGAGCAACCGGAAGGTAGGTAGATGAGGTCATTGGCCACTTGGGAGATTATATGGCATTACTGTATTAGGACAGTGCAAAGTGAGCATCCCCCAGGTACAAATGGCCTACGTATTTCATATTTAAGTAAACTGTGAACTTTGATCTTTAACCAAGCATCCTAAAATTCAAATACTTAGGCTATATCTTCATCATGTACCCTCCAATCAAATTTCATTAAAATCTTCTAACATTACAAAGTTATCAAATAAGAAACCACATTCATTTATTTTCACGTATTTATTGAGCTATGATCTTTGACCTTAATAATCCAAAATCAAACATAGGCTGTATTTTGATACCATGTATCTTCATACCATTTCATTGAACCTGTCTAACACTATTAAAGTTATCAAACAGAAACCACATTTTCAGATACAAAAGTAGCTTTTTTCCCAACTTTAATGAGCTGTGACCTTAAATTTTGACCTACGTACTCCTAAATCGACTCATTGGTCTTTGATACTATCTACATCCAAGTAAATTTTATTAAAATCTGTCTTATATTACTGAAACTTATTTTTAGTTTTAAGGTTCAATGTTACAATCAAATAGAAATAAGATCATTGCCCCCAGGAGGTGGAGTTGTATAGTGCATATTAAATGTGACAAGCAAAAACAAAAGGAGAGGGGGGAGGGGTTGCCAAGGTCCCACAAGTGGGATGGTCCCCGAAGGTACAAATCAATGTAACAATTAAAAAAAATGTCATCTGTAGTCAAAATGGGTTCTGTTATGGTACAAACATCACATGACAAGCTAAGACAAGTTATCAGGTCCCAGGTTGGTAGAGAGGGCAGAGGCTTACTAGCAACATGCATAGGAATTTCACCTGTTGTACTTCTGTTCACAAAGCAACTTGAATCAGCCTGCAATTCTCAAAATACGTACAACTCTAATGACAGTATGTTTTCTCATCACTTAACTATTCTCCCATCCAGCACATCCCAATATTGCAACGTTTTTTTTTTACATGCGAATGGTGTTTCCTCAATAGTTTATTTCGAGAGTTGTGCTCTTGTAGTCAGGTGAGGATTTAATAATCACAGACCAATACTGAAAAAGAAAAACCTCTCTGGCTTACAACTTGATGAAAGCCTGTTTTCTTATCACTCACTGCATAATTTCTGTAAAGTCCAACATTTGCTCGCGCAACAATTGCTCCGACAATTATTTCATACAGTAACCCTGACCTCAACCCTAATCCTTACCCTAACAGTATTCTGAGCTCGAAACCCAATGACAACCGTAACCTAACTCTTTGTCTGTCACCGGTGCACTGTCGTGCTGGAGCAAATGTTGGATCACCGATTTCTCCGATCTGATCCCCAATTTCAAACCTGGTAAAAATACAAATTAAGTTTCTCTTGTTAATTTATTTCTTGTCTTGTAATATTGTAGCAGGTGAAGGTCCCAAGTCAGAGGCACCAGCCACCACAGACCCCGATACCACAAGAACCAGCACCGGAGGCAACAGAACACAACAACAAGATCCAAAAGAGGCGGGCGAGCCCAATAAAGGATGAGGACCACGGGACCAAGAATGATATTCCTAAAGGGCAGGTCACTGGTTGGGAGAAGTCAAAAATTCCTCAAGAAACTAAATGATTAAAATATCAATATATACGCTGGCTGCATTGTCCATTTAGGCTGGAAGGATTTGTTTGGAATTGTGTTTACCACGCTGGGAAACAAGCATTAATTTACGAGTAATGAATTAGTATCCAGCCCTATGGAATTTGATCCCATAGACAGCTACACACAACTTTACTGTCACACATGCATTTTGTGATAACAATTAAAATATAATAACAACAAAAGAGTTAATGTATGGCTTTGAAATTTTTACAGCAGAAACTTTTGAATGTATAACTTGATTCTAGGAGAATTTTGTCGTAAATTCCAGGACTAGTTTCAATCTTGCCACTTCCTTTAATGCAGCTCCATTCATATACCGTCTTATTCCAGATATTAAGGAAGGATGCAAGGTGTTAAACAAGCTCTGCTGAGTAAATGTAGAAAAGACTGTGGTATACGTTTTATACCTTGGATGAAACATATTCTACGCTAAACAGCAGCAAATTAGGACCTATACCTCTTTTTACATGTACACTGTTTTGGAGATTGTGGTGTGTGTGTGTTTTTATGTAATGCAGATACATGTTTTGACTAGAACTCTCTTGCCTTCCTGTAAAAGCTGCAGTATAAAGACAATGAAGAATGCTGGCTTTCTGACTAGAATTTTTTGGTGTTCAACTGAGCAGTAATGGTTAATGACTGTGAATGAAAAAAATCAATCAAAATCAATCAATCCATCCATTCATCATTCAAATCAGTCAATTAATTCTTCTATCAATCAATCTTTCAATGTATCTATTAATTATTAAAGTGTAATTATAATAAACAAGAAGGAGTAACATACATTTATGTAAGTTAGTAGAAAATACCTTCATGTAACATTACAAACACTAGGTAAATATTGAAATTGAATTTGAACAGCTTAATAGACATACTAGGTAGTATTGTTTCCCTAAACCCACCACACACTATACAATTACTGCGTATCTGATTATGGGAATAAATCCTAATAGCATGAAATATGGGCTTTTCAACAATTAAAATGTACCTAATTCAGGTTCTGAAGCTAATATGAAAACTAAAAATAGGATTTTGGTGCACCTGTTAGTCTTGTACCCAGAGGCCAAATCACTGTCAGGCAGTGCGTAGGACTACTCTGACGTCCCACACGACTCTGAGCACATTTGGCCTTTTGTCATCTAGAGAGCTTGAAACAGCGCCTGCATTTCAAATTTTACTATCAATATGGCCTATTCAGAACCTCAATCAAAAATCTTTATGTGTTGAAATATCTATTTCAAAATGCTATTTCACTTCTTCCGAAATTGGATCATAGACGCGGTTGTGTAGTGTGCGGTGGCTTTATATTGCATCTTCCATCAGTACATGCTATTTCACAGTGTATGCAAACATAAAATCATATACATGTACTTGCACTTTAGAATGTAAATTTTATAACCAGCCACATATGCAGTCAAACTTGATTTCACAAAGGCATTTAAAGAAGCTGTGGATGGTAGGTTTAGTGTGATAACATGTATGTATGAAATCTTACAGCTCAAGTATAGTTTTTGGTCGATCAGACAAAATTTTTTGTCAATCTTTCACAAGGTATTGTCACCCCAGACATCAGAAAAACAAAATCTAACCGTAGGCTACTGGAAATTGCTTACCATGAAACTGATGATGTTTAGATTATAAGGAGAATATCTAGTCGTAAGAACATTACCTATGAGAAATGTCGGGTCCCCAGACAATTCACATTGTGTGTAATTTCTCAAAAATGGAGAGTTTCAGACCGAGCAATTTTCAGGGCATGATAGATCATAAAGGTGTGTTGGAAAAAAAAACCATAATTGCAAAGAATTTCATTTTTACCATTACCAAAACCATACATGGGCTTGAAATACAGCGTTCTACTCATAATGGGTAGTATTGCAACACTAAATAACACAATACACGTGGGTCTTGGCTTCTCATTATGATGGGTTTGCCTGTATTTGGTTCTAAAGCTCATTTTTCGCTACAAAATACAGGTTAGGGTCAGAGCTTTGTTTAGGATTATGGTCTTGATTAGAGGCTAGCATGTCAGCTATTTGTATCAGGTAATGTACATGTAGGCAGGACTCCACACTAACTTTTCATTTTATTGCTGTTCGGGCAAGTAAAATTATCACTTTCAGATTTTAACTGGCCCGAAAGAAAATTGTACTTACCCCAAATAAACAAATTATGAAAAAAAAAATCATTTCTCACTGATTTTAATCACAGAATTCTTTATGGCATTGGAAGTTTATACTGGTGATTGAAAATAGGTGTGATTTATTGAGGACTGCAGAAAAATGTTGCCCACAATTCTGCACAAACCTGCTTGTCAAGTGGAATCAAAAAAGACACATGAAATGGGACAAGCACATCAGACAACAATACACAATTGATGTTTTTATAATCAAGCTTTCAAACTAAACATGCTAAATAAAGTACAATGATCAAATAATGATGAAATTTTGTATTTGTTACCTGAAGCAAATTTACAGATATTTTACAGACTTATATTTTGTCCACTTTTGGTAACATCTTTTGACATGTTTTTCTCCTTTAACATCAAATTTTACTTGCCCATTCATGCAAGTAAATTTTCAACTATTGAATTTTTACCTGCCACGGGCAAGTGGCAAGCGCTCATGTCAAGCCCTGCTGTAGGACTTACAGACTTACTTTTACTTCTGTCATTGAAGCAATTATCTGTCCATGTCTTTCTCTCTTTTTTAAGAAGTCTTCAGAGAGTCCTGTCTTCCTTGAGTTATGTTACGTGTAACATTTGACCAAAAATACTTGCTGAATAAGTATATGGTGAAATATGTGTGCTGGTAGTGCTGAGAACATTTTATTGGACCAACATGCCAAAACAATGATTCTTTTAGATGTATGTTTCTTGTAAGCTGCCCAGAATTTTTATGACAATTTTCATATCCATTTATTTAACAATAATTGCATGAAGTCTTCCATCTTGTGTGGCCTATGACCTTATTTTCTACTGAAATTATTCAGTATCATATTGGTGTATTGTTAAAGTATTACATGGCAAGAATATCAGTATTATATTTTCATTTTCTGCCGTCATATTATACTTTGTATTCAAATTTAATTTGCATGTCTCTCTTAAAGTATTATTTACACTATTTTACACATATTTATTTGGTCATTTAGCTACGTATGGGCTTTGTTGTGCAAATTTATTGCAGTTGAAGTTTAAACTTCTCGTTCTGAAAAAAAAAAATGTTTCTTGATAAAAACAAGGTGATATTTTTTTTTCTTTGTATTTTCTCTTCATTCCAGTGATGTCTCCTTGTGGATTTCAATTTTCAAAATAATAAGTTTGTTAGTGCTTGTAGCACTGATTTTTTTTAAAGAAACAACAATGGCATTTTTAAAGTGTTATTCTTTAGTATGATCTTTTATACCAGTATCATTTGACATTGGTCAGGCATTGAATGGTTGTGGGTGGTCAGTTACTCAATTATCCATATCACATATACCTGATATTCACCGATACCAGATATCAACATCCTGGACTTTTGCTGAGATGCTAACTTCAGGCCAACTCAGAACGAAATCGGTGAATATTGACTTAATACAGCCAATCTGTTTCTTGTTGTAATGCTTTTTTCTTCTTTCTTTTGTGTGGTTTGAAATAGCTCTGCCCCATTTATGACAAAAATTCATTCCAACACACACATGAATAAATGAATTGGAACTCTGTGTCTCAGGTGTAAAGCATAGTGTAAACAATGAGATTGCAAAATCATGAAAACGAGAGTTTTTGAAAAACGCGCATTGTAACATGCACAAATGACATAACGGATATGAACAAGTTCGCAAATCTCGCCAGAAAATCGCAATAATCTGAGAACGTCTCCAATGTTCTTTCATAGACAACTTTATGTGGTACGGAGACTTGCAAATCAAGAGTTTGTGCAGGCAAGCGATCCGTAAACACGTGGACTGCAATTGTAAGCCAGGCCATGTCCAGATTAATAGAGAGATTGGAAAAGTGATTGTTGGATATATGAGTTGGACTGTATGCATGTCCAGTCTGCCTCAAGATTGTGTAGAGACAGTGATTTTCCCGTTTAAAGAAATGTTCTTTTCCGTTTCGGGAAAACCTGTAATTTCTGTTTCAACTTGATCTGAAATGGAATTCTGTTTTGTCATATAAAATGTACACCGGCAAAATATGAATTCCGTTTTGCAAAAGTAATTCCATGAATTTTCACATGAAAGTAAAGAACCAAACCAGATTTTCCGTTTCGATTTACCGGTAAACGGAAAATCACTGTCCCTATAAATTGTGTTTAAAGTGTTTGTACCAATGTTTATTTATTGATATGAATGTTATACTGTGTACGCCAGATATTATGCGTACATATAATTTCCCAATTTTGGCTTACAAGACAGGGAATTTGCGAGTCATGATTTTTTGCATTTGAATCGACTTCGTACAGGTATAGCAAAAATGAAAACTTGTTTTAGTCATAAAATTCATGAAAATATGAGCATATACAGGATGAGACCTGCACTGCACTGTAGATGTTGGAACATACAGTGCATTCCGTTATTACGAACACGGTTACAACAAAATTCCTGTATAGGTATAGCAAAAAACAATTCTGTTACAACTAAGTAGAATTTTGGTCCCAAAATAATTATCTATATATCTTTAAATACTTTCACTGTTTGATTTTAACGAAATTTGGATACAACAAAAGGAAACTGCCGGTTCCGAGGACTTCGTTATAACTGGGAGTCACCTGTACTGGACAGTTTCTAGTCTCTTCACCAGACCTGACCTGTGGCTAGAGTTAATAGGGATTGTTGAGGGCGTCGTTAGAACTTTTCAATGGCGGGGTGTACCTGGAGGGTTCACCTGACAAGAACTCTTTTATGTACC
>JZLH01S0629296.1:9303-21644 GCA_001188425.1 Eucidaris tribuloides | reverse complement strand
AATTTTTACTTGCCTGGCATGAAGTTTAACTTGCATTGGGCAAGCGTGCAAGTGCTACATGTAGCGTGAACCCTTGTCTTATCCAATGATTGGCTAATTGTTTGTCCCAACAGATGAAGGAAGTTCTCAAGATAGAGCCGAGAGACCTGAAGACATCCCTCATTGACATGGCCTACAGCCTCATTGAATTTGGGATTGTGAAGAAGTCGCGCAAGTATCGCGGCCCCAATACTGGAGAGGCGATGGTTGCCACTGAAGGAGGGGAGGGGGCTAACGAGGAGGCTGCCCCTACCTCAAACGGTCCCACAACCGATGGGGAGGTGAAGGCAGCGGAGACAAAGGCTGAAGGTAATGATTGCAAGGTGTAACCAGTATATTTTTTTTGTGGGGGGGGGGGGTTACAGAATAACTTTGACTCAAAATGACCCCACAGTCTGAGAGTAATGATTGTCAGGCAAATTACAGTCCAACCTCGATTAATTGGCCACGGTGGGACCAGCAGCCATCCAGATAAGTGATATATCTGGATAAGAGAGATAATATACAAATGCAGTATGGAGGGGGGGGGGGGGGTAGGGGGGTAATAAGTGTCACGAAGTTATAGTATACACAACCCACACACCATGTGCAAATTGCAACAGACCACAAACAAGTGACACTTATCTATTGTTCCCCCAATACCCAGCAGATTTGTGTGTACACTTCTGATAAAGGTGTATCAAATACAAGCAATGACTGGTAAGTCCATATAGAGAGATCCGATTAAGGGATGGCAGTATAACCAAGGCCGAACTGTAGTGGTGTAACCAGGATTTACAAGGTCAGGGGTGGTAGGGGCACAAACTAAGTTTGGCTCGAATGACCCTGAAGACAAAGGCTGAAAGTATTATCAGGGGGTGTATAGGGGTTGGGGGGGGGGGCAGGGTGCCACAAAATAATTTTGACTGAAATGACCCCAAAGGTTCCAGAAATAAAGATGGAAGGTATTGATTGCAAGGCAAATCAGTGGTGTAACCAGAATTTTCAGGGGGGAGGGGGAGGTAGGGGCATAAAATAATGATGACTCAGATGACCCTGAAGTCTCCAGGGACAAAGCTGATGGTGGTGAGTGAGATAAAGTTGACCTATTGTCTGAAATGATATTGACAAAGTGACATGGTTGTCCTTCCTTTCTATATATATGAAAACAGAAGCAGATGGAGAACAAACAGAAGAGAAGTCCTCGGATGAAGGTAAGGCGGAAGAGACACCGGCCACAGGGGTGACAGAACCAGCCGAGACGCCGGCAGAGACACCCGCAGAAACACCAGCAGAGACACCCGCAGAGACACCCGCAGAAACACCGGCAGAAACGACTACAGAGCCACAGGCAGAGGTACCGGCAGATGTACCAGTTGCAGAGGCTCCCGTGGAGGCACCAACTGAGGAGGCCCCAGCCTCAGACCCACCTGCCCAGGAAAACAGCTCCCCAGCAGCTGAGGAGAGCACACCAATGGAGGGAGCACCGGAAGGTAGGTAGATGAGGTCATTGGCCACTTGGGACATTATATGGCATTACTGTATTAGGACAGTGCAAAGTGTAGCATCCCCTCACCAGGTACAAATGGCCTACGTATTCATATTTAATAAACTGTGAACTTTGATCTTTAACCAACATACCTAAAATTCAAACTTAGGCTATATCTTCATACCATGTACCCTCCAATCAAATTTCATTAAAATCTTTCTAACATTACAAAAGTTATCAAATAGAAACCACATTCATTTATTTTCACGTATTTATTGAGCTATGATCTTTGACCTTAATAATCCAAAATCAAACATAGGCTGTATTTTGATACCATGTATCTTCATACCAAATTTCATTAAAACCTGTCTAACACTATTAAAGTTATCAAACAGAAACCACATTTTCAGATACAAAAGTAGCTTTTTTCCCAACTTTAATGAGCTGTGACCTTTAAATTTTGACCTACGTACTCCTAAATCGAACTCATGGTGCATTTTGATACTATCTACATCCACAGTAAATTTTATTAAAATCTGTCTTATATTACTGAACTTATTTTTAGTTTTAAGGTTCAATGTTACAATCAAATAGAAATAAAATCATTGCACCCCAGGGAGGTGGAGTTGTATAGTGCATATTAAATGTGACAAGCAAAACAAAAGGAGAGGGGGAGGGGTTGCCAGGTCCCCAAAGTGGGATGGTCCCCGAAGGTACAAATCAATGTAACAATTAAAAAAAATGTCATCTGTAGTCAAAATGGGTTCTGTTATGGTACAACATCACATGACAAGCTAAGACAAGGTTATCAGGTCCCAGGTTGGCTAGAGAGGGCAGAGGCTTTACTAGCAACATGCATAGGAATTTCACCTGTTGTACTTCTGTTCAAAGCAACTTGAATTCAGCCTGCAATTCTCAAAATACGTACAACCTAATGACAGTATGTTTTCTCATCACTTAACTAATTTCTCCCAGCACATCCCAATATTGCAACGTTTTTTTTTACATGCGAATGGTGTTTCCCTCATAGTTTATTTCGAGAGTTGTGCTCTTGTAGCAGGTGAGGATTTAATAATCACAGACCAATACTGAAAAGAGAAAAACCTCTCTGGCTTACAACCTTGATGAAAGCCTGTTTTCTTATCACTCAGCTAATTTCTGTAAAGTCCAACATTTGCTCCGGCAACAATTGCTCCGACAATTATTTCATACAGTAACCCTGACCTCAACCCTAATCCTTACCCTAACAGTATTCTGAGCTCGAAACCCAATGACAACCGTAACCTAACTCTTTGTCTGTCACCGGTGCAACTGTCGCTGGAGCAAATGTTGGATCACCGATTTCTCCGATCTGATCCCCAAATTTCAAACCTGTAAAAATACAAATTAAGTTTCTCTTGTTAATTTATTTCTTGTCTTGTAATATTGTAGCAGGTGAAGGTCCCAAGTCAGAGGCACCAGCCACCACAGACCCCGATACCACCAAGGAACCAGCACCGGAGGCAACAGAACCACAACAACAGATGCCAAAAGAGGCGGGCGACGCCCAATAAAGGATGAGGACCACGGGACCAAGAATGATATTCCTAAAGGGCAGTCACATGGTTGGGAGAAGTCAAAAATTCCTCAAGAACTAAATGAGTTAAAATATCAATATATACGCTGGCTGCATTGTCCATTTAGGCTGGAAGGATTTGTTTGGAATTTGTTTACCTGCTGGGAAACAAGCATTAATTTACGAGTAATGAATTAGTATCCAGCCCTGATGGAATTTGATCCCATAGACAGCTACACAACAAACTTTTACTGTCACAGCATTTTGTGATAACAATTAAATATAATAACAACAAAGAGGTAATGTATGGCTTTGAAATTTTTACAGCAGAAACTTTTGAATGTATACTTGATTCTAGGAGAATTTTGTCGTAAATTCAGGACTAGTTTCAATCTTGCCACTTCCCTTTAATGTCAGCTCCATTCATATACCGTCTTATTCAGATATTAAGGATGCAAGGTGTTAAACAAGCTCTGTGAGGTAAATGTAGAAAAGACTGGTGGTATAGTTTTATACACTTGGATGAAACATATTCTACGCTAAACAGCAGCAAATTAGGACCTTACCCATTTTTACATGTACACTGTTTTGCGAGATTGTTGTGTCGTGTGTGTTTTTATGTAATGCAGATACATGTTTTGACTAGAACTCTCTTGCCTTCCTGTAAAAGCTGCAGTATAAAAGACAATGAAAATGGTGCTTTCTGACTAGAATTTTTTGGTGTTCAACTTGAGCAGTAATGGTTAATGACTGTGAATGAAAAAAATCAATCAAAATCAATCAATCCATCCATTCATCATTCAATCAGTCAATTAATTCTTCTATCAATCAATCTTTCAATGTATCTATTAATTATTAAAGTGTAATTATAATAAACAAGAAGGAGTAACATACATTTATGTAAGTTAGTAGAAAATACCTTCATGTAACATTACAAGCACTAGGTAAATATTGAAATTGAATTTAAACAGCTTTAATAGACATACTAGGTAGTATTGTTTCCCTAAAACCCACCGCACACTATACAATAAGCTGCGATCTGATTTTGGGAATAAATCCTAATAGCATGAAATATGGGCTTTTCAACAATTAAAATTACCTAATTCAGGTTCTGAATGCTGATATGAAAACTAAAAATAGGATTTTGGTGCACTGTTAGCTTTGTACCCAGAGGCCAAATCACTGTCAGGCAGTCGTAGGACTACTGACGTCTCCACGACTCTGAGCACATTTGGCCTTTTGTCCATTTAGAGAGCTTGAAACAGCCTGCATTTTCGATTTTGCTATCAATATGGCTATTCAGAACCTCAATCAAAATCTTTATGTGTTGAAATATTTATATCAAATGCTATTTCACTTTCTTCCGAAATTGGATCATAGACCAATCGTGTAGTCTGCGGTGGGCTTTATGTTGCTTCTTTCATCAGTACATGCTATTTCACAGTGTATGCAAACATAAAATCATATACATGTACTTGCACTTTAGAATGTAAATTTTATAACCATCTACATATGCAGTCAAACTTGATTTTCACAAAGGCATTTAAAGAAGCTGTTGGTGGTAAGTTTAGTGTGATACCATGTACGTATAAAATCTTACAGCTCAAGTATAGTTTTGGTCGATCAGACAAAATTTTTGTCAATCTTTCACAAGGTATTGTCACCCCAGACATCAGAAAACACAATCTAACCGTAGGCTACTGGAAATTGCTTACCATGACAACTGATGATGTTTAGATTATAGGAGAATATCTAGTCGTACGAACATTACTTATGAGAAATGTCGGGGGTCCCCCAGACAATTCACATTGTGTGTAATTTCTCAAAAATGGGAGAGTTTCAGACCGAGCAATTTTCAGGGCATTGATAGATCATACAGGTGTGTTGAAAAAAAAAAACCATAATTGCAAAGAATTTCATTTTTTACCATTACCAAAACCATACATGGGCTTGAATACAGCGTTCTACTCATAATGGGGTAGGTATTTGCAACACTAATATACACAATACACGTGGGTCTTGGCTTCTTCATTATGATGGGGTTTGCCTGTATTTGGTTCTAAAGCTCATTTTTCGTACAAAATACAGGTTAGGGTCAGAGTTTGGTTTAGGATTATGGTCTTGATTAGAGGCTAGCATGTCAGCTATTTGTATCAGGTAATGTACATGTAGGCAGGACTCCACACTAACTTTTCATTTTACTTGCTGTTCGGGCAAGTAAAATTATCACTTTCAGATTTTAACTGGCCCGAAAGAAAATTGTACTTACCCCCAAATAACAAATTATGAAAAAAAATATCATTTCTCACTGATTTTAATCACAGAATTCTCTTTATGGCATTGGAAGTTTTATACTGGTGATTGAAAATAGGTGTGATTTATTGAGGACTGCAGAAAATGTTGCCACAATTCTGCACAAACCTGCTTGTCAAGTGGAGCCATCAAAAAAGACACATGAAATGGGACAAGCACATCAGACAAACAATACACAATTGATGTTTTATAATCAAGCTTTCAAACTAAACATGCTAAATAAAGTACAATGATCAAAATAATGATGAAATTTTGTATTTGTTACCTGAAGACAAATTTACAGTATTTTACAGACTTATATTTTGTCCACTTTTGGTAACATCTTTTGACATGTTTTTCTCCTTTAACATCAAATTTTACTTGCCCATTCATGCAAGTAAATTTTCAACTATTGAATTTTTACCTGCCACGGGCAAGTGGGCAAGTGCTCATGTCAAGCCCTGCTGTAGGACTTACAGACTTACTTTACTTCTGTCATTGAAGCAATTATCTTGTCCATGTCTTTCTCTCTTTTTTAAGAAGTCTTCAGAGAGTCCTGTCTTCCTTGAGTTATGTTACGTGTAACATTTGACCAAAATACTTGGCTGAATAAGTATATGGTGGAAATATGTGTGCTGGTAGTGCTGAGAACATTTTATTGGACCAACATGCCAAAACAATGATTCTTTTAGAATGTATGTTTCTTGTAAGCTGCAGAATTTTTTATGACAATTTTCATTCCATTTATTTAACAATAATTGCATGAAGTCTTCCATCTTGTGTGGCCTATGACCTTTATTTTCTACTGAAATTATTCAGTATCATATTGGTGTATTGTTTAAAGTATTACATGGCAAGAATATCAGTATTATATTTTCATTTCTGCGTCATATTTTATACTTTGTATTCAAATTTAATTTGCATGTCTCTCTTAAAGTATTATTTACACTATTTTACACATATTTATTTGGTCATTTACACGTATGGCTTGTTTGTGCAAATTTATTGCAGTTTGAAGTTTAAAACTTCTCTTTCTGAAAAAAAAAATGTTTCTTGATAAAATCAAGGTGATATTTTTTTTCTTTGTATTTTCTCTTCATTCCAGTGATGTCTCTTCGTGGATTTCAAATACGTAATAAGTTTGTTAGTGCTTGTAACACTGATTTTTTTTTAAAGGAAACAACAATGGCATTTTTAAAGTGTTAGTCTTTAGTATGTTCTTTTATACCAGTATCATTTGACATTGGTCAGGCATTGAATGGTTGTAGTTGGTCAGTTACTCAATTATCCATATCGCATATACCTGATATTCACCGATACCAGATATGAACATCCTGGACTTTTTGCTGAGATGCTAACTTCAGGCCAACTCAGAACGAAATCGGTGATATTGACTTAATACAGCCAATCTGTTTCTTCTTGTAATGCCTTTTTTCTTCTTTCTTTTGTGTGGTTGAAATAGCTCTGCCCCATTTATGACAAAAATTCATTCCAACACACATGAATAAATGAATGGAACTCTGTGTCTCAGGTGTAAAGCATAGGTGAAACAATGAGATTGCAAAATCATGAAAACGAGAGGTTTTTGAAAAACGTGCATTGTAACATGCACAAATGACATAACGGATATGAACAAGTTCGCAAATCTCGCCAGAAAATCACAATAATCTGAGAACGTCTCCAATGTTCTTTCATAGACAACTTTATGTGGTACGGAGACTTGCAAATCAAGAGTTTGTGCAGGCAAGGATCCGTAAACACGTGGACCTGCAATTGTAAGCCAGGCCATATCCAGATAATAGAGAGATTGGAAAAGTGATTGTTGGATTATTGAGGTTGGACTGTATGCATGTCCAGTCTGCTCAAGATTGTGTAGAGACAGTGATTTTCCGTTTAAAGAAATGTTCTTTTCCGTTTCGGGAAAACCTGTAATTCTGTTTCAACTTGATCTGAAAATGGAATTCTGTTTTGTCATATAAAATGTACACGGCAAAAATATGAATTCCGTTTTGCAAAAGTAAATCCATGAATTTTCACATGAAAAGTAAAGAACCAAACCAGATTTTCCGTTTCGATTTACCGGTAAACGGAAAATCACTGTCCCTATAAATTGTGTTTAAAGTGTTTGTACCAATGTTTATTTATTGATATGGAATGTTATACTGTGTACGCCAGATATTATGCGTACATATAATTTCCCAATTTTGCTTCAAGACAGGGAATTTGCGAGTCATGATTTTTTTGCATTTGAATCGACTTCGTACAGGTATAGCAAAAAATGAAAACTGTTTTAGTCATAAAATTCATGAAAATATGAGGCATATACAGGATGAGACCTTCACTGCACTGTAGATGTTGGAACATACAGTGCATTCCCGTTATTACGAACACGGTTACAACAAAATTCCTGTATAGGTATAGCAAAAAACAATTCCTGTTACAACTAAGTAGAATTTTAGGTCCCAAAATAATTATCTATATATCTTTAAATACTTTCACTGTTTGATTTTAACGAAATTTGGATACAACAAAAGGAAACTGCCGGTCCCGAGGACTTCGTTATAACGGGAGTCACCTGTACTGGACAGTTTCTAGTCTCTTCACCAGACCTTGGGCTAGAGTTAATAGGGATTGTTGAGGGCGTCGTTAGAACTTTTTCAATGGCGGGGTGTACCTGGAGGGTTCACCTGACAGAATCCTTTATGTACCGAATGATGAGCAACAAGTCAACAATCAAATAAAAAGGTCTAACCCATCGGCACTCCGACCTGACAAGTGAACAAGCAAAAAAAAAAGGTCTTGTGTTATTTTATCCTACAGAATCACAAATGACCAGACAACTTCCTGAACAATGTGTTGATGTTTATCCTTCCCCCCCCCCCCCAATGCTAGGGATGCCCTTGGGTATATTGTGTATACCTCGTAGCAATGGACCCAGTGTGTCTTGTTGGAATTATTTCAGATTTGACTACTTGTACATGTAGTATCCAGACTAAGAGTCAGTTTTTTTTTTAGTTGCTTGCATAATTTGATTCCTGAAATATGCATCATACAACCAGTATTATACAAACAAAATTGTTTATCTAAACACTCCTTATTTATTCCTTTCCTGTATTTCTTGCCTCCATACTTATTCGTAAGAAAAAAAATGTGTTCTGGACGTTGTATTTTGTATTTGATTTGGTCTGCTGAAAAGAAAACATGACAGTATTTGTACCTTTATTTAAAACATTGTAAGTATTGCATTTTATGTATGGTATTTATATGTTAGAATTCATGCCCTTCCATTGTACCGATTATAAAGTTAATTTAACATAGCTCTAAGCTCATTGATGCATTGAAACTTAAATTTTAAATAGTAGATATATAGCTGACATAACCAGCTTTGTGCTGGTTATGTCATTATGTCATGTATGAATCCGTGTAACTTCACAACTCGACTGTTATCACCCACAAATTTTTGCATCATTCATACATGCCATAGTGTTTTTGTGATACATATTACTTCGTATTAACAAGTACAAAATTGTTACAGCTAACTACCCCGTTTCATCATAATCAGTAAGCAGTAAAGAATATAACTAGATACATGTGCAAATCATCAACACCAGTGTATGAATAGAAAACAGATAAACAGGCATAAATCAATTCATGCAAAGCATCGAACTAGACATGCTGGTTTGTAAATAAGATAATACTTTGAAAGTCAACATTAAAACGTTGATGAGTTTTATGTCAAATTTTAGAGAGGCATGGTTTGAATCGACGAGAGAAGGTTGATATAATGGTACTTGTCTAATGTCAGTATTGCACTTGTGTGCAAAGTTGTTGTTTTTAATCACTTGTCTGCTGCCCACATTGGTGAGCCAGAGATAGTCAGCTCTAAAAGTGTTTTTGACACCGAACTGGAACCTACAGACTAGATGGCTTCCGGCTATTCCCATAACACAGACCACTGTGTCCCTACCACGTGCACAATCTGCCATGTTGGTTAGTCCTTTCAGCATAGACTGCTGTACTATAATTGCCCACCCCTGCGTAGTATAATTTAGTGCTGCAAAAAAAAGGCCATTGTGAAGCACTAAGCAAAATGGCGCCTGGCAGTGATGTTATACAGTCTGAACAAGCCTTCTAGGGTGTAGGTTCTAGTTCAATGGTTTTTGAATGTATGATATTAAGAAGTTGTTTAAGGTGTAGGATTGTATGTAGCATTTTATTGAAACTTGACCAAGGCTGATGGACCTAGTAAATGCAGCTACGAAGGTTTATGGGGAAAAATAATCTATGGGTGTAATAAATTCTGTGTTCTTTTATATTGGACGATACCAAGTGTTATACTTTAGCATGAATGGTGTAAAAATAATATTATGTATGTAGGTGTAGATCTAGAGTGAATCATTTACCAGTATTTAAATCAGTGTTGAATGAAATATAAGTTTACAATTTGTATATTATCATTGTTATTAATCATTATTTAATTTTGAATTTATGATATGTTTCTATCATGTACACTAGGCAAGAGCAACAGGCCCAAATTTGTTTGTATTGGATTCATGTACAATTATGTAGTATATCAGTTATATACCTTCACTCACACCATATAAACATGCCAAATGTGTAGGAGTGTGTACCTTACAACACGCTGAAACATTTAAGGTTCAATTTTACTTGCCAACATGCCAAGGAATTTACACAAAACAGATGTATGAATGTTTGGTATTGAATTGCTCATTCTTCCAGAATTCTGTCACATCTAGTTATCAATAACATGTTTCACTGGTAATAATTGGTTCAGATTAGTAATTCTGCATCTCATTTTTTTGTTATTGTAATTTGAATTTTATGCATATGATAAACATTCTACTCTAAGTGCAGCAACAACTTTATATTACTTGTATGTATTGTATTATCAATGCCAATTTTGAAATAAACTTCCATACATGGAAATTAACATGTCTTTCTGCGATGTATGGTTTTGTATCTGAGTCTTCACAAATAAAATATAAGAAGTTAGTAAATTTTCATTGACTAAAAATTGGAAACATAGTCCATTTAATTATTTTTTGAAGTCCAGTTCCTCCAAGTGATTTTATTGCAAGTATATAAAGGCATTACAAGTATATACATGTATATGGGGTTTTACCGTTTAGGGCAGCTGTGACAGCAAGGGCAAGATTTGGAGGGGTGAATTTTAGGGACTGTGAACAGTTTTTATATGGGAGGTCCTCGTTGTAGTGAAGGAATGGTTGATAGGAGTTTCTGTGAGATCGACGACATTGTACGGGAGCGAGACATGGTGTTCAAATGAAAACGAGATGGGAATTCTGAGGAATGGGAGAGCGATGTGTGGTGTAAAGCTAATGGACAGAATGAAGACAGGATTTGATGCAGATGTTTGGATTTGGAAGAAGTGGTGGATGAGATGGTACTGGCAAATGGAGTACTGAATACATGTACTGAATAATACTCTGGAGATATCTGCCCCCCCCCCCCCCCGACGTCTATGGAGAATGTGAGTTATGGTGAAAGGAGATTGTCTTCAATTGAAGCAAAACAACATATACCAGTTCTGTAAAATAATGTTCTACAGTGAAAAAGTGTGGAGTATTTTTAAACAAAGTATCGAGCGTGTGTACAATGTGTAGCTATTTGTGTGGGGGTGTTGGTGGGTGGGTGCGTGTGTGTGTGTGTGTGACTTTGTGTGTGTGTATACCCACTATCCAACCTGGTACCCCCTTCCTCTGTGATTTTTTTGTTCAGGATTCACCTCTGAATATGTCAGTATTATGACCCCGGATTATGACCCAACCCAACCAACTTCTCCATTGTACAAATCAAATACACACAACAAAAAAGTAACTACCCCCTTTTTCATACTACCATAATTATGCCTCCGCCCCGTAAGGGAGCCGGAGGCATTATGTTTTCGGGTTGTCCGAAGGCTTCAATTTACTGCCAACACGCCAAAGGAATTTACACAAACAGATGTATGAATGTTTGGTATTGAATTGCTCATTCTTCCAGAATTCTGTCACATCTAGTTATCAATAACATGTGTTCACTGGTAATAATTGGTTCAGATTAGTAATTCTGCAATCTCATTTTTTTGTTATTGTTAAATTTGAATTTTATGCATATGATAAACATTCTACTCTAAGTGCAAGCAACAACTTTATATTACTTGTATGTATTGTATTTCAATGCCAATTTGAAATAACTTCATACATGGAAATTAACATGTCTTTCTGCGATGTGATGGTTTTGTATCTGAGTCTTCACAAATAAAATATAAGAAGTTAGTTTTATAAATTTTCATTGATAATAAATAAAGATTTGAGGCAAACATAGTCCATTTAATTATTTTTTTGAAGTCCAGTTCCTCAAGGTGATTTATTGCAAGTATATAAAGGCATTACAAGTATATACATGTATATGGGGTTTTCCGTTTAGGGCAGCTGTGACAGCAAGGGCAAGATTTGGAGGGGTGAATTTTAGGGGACTGTGAACAGTTTTTATATGTGGAGGTTTCCTCTGTAGATGAAAGGAATGGTTGATAGGAGTTTCTGTGAGATCGACGACATTGTACTGGAGCGAGACATGGTGTTTCAAATGAAAAACGAGATGGGAATTCTGAGGAATGGAGGAGCGATGTGTGGTGTAAAGCTAATGGACAGATGAAGACAGGATTTTGATGCAGATGTTTGGATTTGGAAAGAGTGGTGGATGAGATGGTACTGGCAAATTGGAGTACTGAATAATGTACTGAATAATACTCCGGAGATATCTGGCCCCCCCCCCCCCCCCGAGTCTATGGCAGAATGGAGTTATGGTGAAAGGAGATTGTCTTCAATTGAAGCAAAACAACATATACCAGTTCTGTAAAATAATGTTCTACAGTGAAATAAAGTGTGGAATATTTTTAAACAAAAGTATCGAGCAGTGTACAATGTGTAGCTATTTGTGTGGGGGTGTTGGTGGGTGGTGGGT